>JADGJU010000289.1:0-11871 GCA_026937265.1 Coelomomyces lativittatus
GGCTATTTTATTCTTCAACTAACGAATCGAAGGAAAAAAAAAAAAAAAAAAAAAAGAAAGTGGAATAAACTCTTTGAAGGAGTTTGATTTAGTGAAGGATATATATATAATTTTTTTTTTAATTTAAACTCAACGAATAAAATCAAAATGGTGCTTCGCCAGGACAGCACCTGCTTTCTCTCTCTCCATGAGTTTAATGTATTGCATGGTATTGAATAACCTAAAAGGAGAACAACGAAGAAGCATTTGAAGGATTCTTAAGAATTTAAAAAAAATCAATCCATCCATCAATCGAACCGTTTCCTACATATTTTCAGAAGATTCAATCCATTCCATCACATTCACATTGACACCCTTAAAAAAAAAAAATTTAAATAATAATAATAACCAGCTTTTTTTTTTTTTTTTTTTTTTTTTTCAAATCCAAACTCCTTGTTCCTCACGTACCCAACCTCTTCAAAGTTTTGAATACTTAGAAACGGAATCTCTCTATTAAGTCTTTTTTTTTAAAAAAAATAAATAAATAAATAAATAAAGGGGAAGAAGGCACAGCCTAAGTCAGTCAGAACAAGATTTTCTTCATGGGTTAAAAAAAAAAAAAAAAAAAGAGGATTTCTGTAAAGAGATAGGTGTGTTAAAAGTATTTTTTTTAAAAAAAATAAAAAAAAAGGAGAAAAAGAGAGAAACGAGACATACAAGGAAGATTTGATCATGAACCGAAGGTGTTTTTTTAATTGAACCGTTTCTAGGGTTTGCCAAGTGCGTAGGTACTTGCAATGGAACGTCATCACCATGGGTTGGTCATGTAACACATGAATTCCATCGACCTCCTTGTCCTTGGTTTCGGAACTTACAAAATAAGCCTCTAAAGGACGTAAACAAGTCCCTTCCAAGCATTCAAACACAAGGTAGTTCTTTTGAACTTGAAGTTGAGTCAACGACACCATCGATCGACAATACGTCAATTTTTCAACGTGGTGGGTTCGGACCATTCGGAAACGTAACTTAGGTACTTCATCTTCATGCATACCCCATCCGAAAGTGAAAAAGAGAGGATAAAAAAGCGAGAGGAGAGAGGGGGGGTTGGCGTTAGGTTGAATTCTGTTCATCCATGGAACTCAAAAATTTTTAATTCGGGAAGAAAAGACCTTCTTCCATCCCTGCCTTCTTCATTAAAACACAAAAAGCAAGGTCGAGTTAAAAAGGTTTCAACCACCAATGACTTATGTCAATGGCTATTTTATTCTTCAACTAACGAATCGAAGGAAAAAGAAAAAGAAAAAAAAAAAAAAAAGAATAACCCTACCCATAAAAAGAGGTTCTTCGTGTTCACATCCATGATGTTTGTTGAAAGAAAACACTTGGTCATTGATCTCGACACGAAACCGTACTTCTTCATTCAGATCCGCCAATCTAAACCATATGAACAGAAGGATATATGTGTATAGAGCTTACTTAAATAAAATTAAAAAAAGACGAGAAGAAAGCTAACGCATGATGATGATGATGATGATGATTTTTTAAAAAAATTCATGAACGAACGCGTTCTAAAGTATGAAAAAAAAAAAAAAATAAATAAATAGAGGGAGAGTGCATGCCATACGCATAAAAGTTTGGGTAACGACCTAGTACGATCCTATCAGTGTAATCTCCATAACCCGTTGTCATCACAAACCATGTTTTGAATATAAAACAAAATAAAAAAGTTAACCAAAGGAATCTATTTCCATTTTTAAACTTCAGAATAGATGACCCTTTCTCTTCATCATGAATCTTTGACTACCTTTTCTCATGCGGGTCTTTTATTTATTTCTGGATCATAGGTAGAGCCGAAGCTAAGTATGCTGAACCATTTATAAATATATATACCTTTGATTTTCCCAGGATAATGCGTTCATGAATTCTTTTTCAGGGCTTTCCCAAGAAAGAAAGTGGATTTTTTTTTTTTTTTTTTTTTTTCCCAGACAAAAATAAAAAATAATCAAAGAGTATTCAACAACGTGAATCCATCGTTTAACATAACCCGAAAACAAACACAGTAGACCTATCCCATCTATCCGAATGAGTGGACTTTTTTTTTTTTTTTTTCAGAATTTTCATTTTTCTTTTTGAATACTACTAATAATAATAAAGAACCACCCCCTTCCTCACCTGTGGTTGGGATGTCTTTCAATAATGAAGGTTGAGTTGAAGTTGTAAGTGTACCTACTGTAACACGTTGAATGTAAAGTCGCGTGTGAAAACCATGAATCCGTAACTGTCTTTTGGATACTTTTGTACCATGCAAGAGAGGTTGAAAGTGACGTTCAACCCATGAAAATCTTCCATCCTCGTAAACCCTCGTGTTTTACCTTGAACCAGTTGAATCCCAATCAACGATTCACAATTCTCCATACAATCAAACGCATGAAGAGTGGTGTCTTGATGATCCATGTCTTTCATCCGAAGAAGACCGGTACAATTTTGAATCGCTCTTAACTTCATTTTATCTATCTTTTGAATGATCAAATCATTCGAACCTTTTTTTTTTTTTTTTTTTTTTTTAAATTCATCATCAAGAACCATGGAGAAGAGTTAATTTAACCTCTTTCACTCTACCGAAACAATAGAAAGTAACATATCCATCTAAGATTTATTCCATTCTTGAACTTTAGAACCCTTCTTTTTCTTTTTTAATTTGAATTCAATGAAATGACCATCGTACTTAAAGTTAACACTCCCTTGGTCGTCGTTGGTTCACGGTAAAATGTAAATTGGGTGTTGTAATGCCAAATGCTGAGGGTGGATTGATGGAAAGATTTGAATTTAATAGCATGAAGTTCAAGGGACCCTGTCCAGAGTAAAACGTAGGTAAAGATCACCCAAACACAAAAATCCATTGTTTGAATTTCAATAAAAAGTTTTATTTTATTTTATTTTTTTCAATGGCTTACTGGATAAAAAAAAAAAAAAAAAAAAAAGAAAGAAAGCAAGCTAAGGAGTGTCTAGAAGATACTTCATTTCAAATTCAAATTATTATTTAAAATGTAAATGAACGACGAAGCGAATGTAAAGTTACAGCAAAATAAGGAAATAGATAAAAGATTTAATAAAAAAATAAAAAATAAAAAAAAATTTTTAGTTTATGGAAGCTGCTTGTTAGGAAAAGTTCATTTCCCTTTTTGTTTTTTTTTCGTTTAAACTTTCCAACTCAAGAAATTCTGCCACTCATTTAAAATTAAAATTAAAAAAAAAAAAAAATGGAAAATATTGATTTGATTTCCTAGGATTTCGATTTAAGTTATAGAAGGTAGAAGAAGTTTTTCCTTCTTTTTCTTTTTTTCTCTGATGGATAAAAGTTGGAAACATTGTACTTATAATAAAAAGAAACTACTACTTCAAGTCAAAGGTGTTAAGAAAAACTTGTGTGTGTTGGTTTTTATTCTATTAAAAAATAAAAAATGAAAATTGATGGTTACTTCAAGGCGCGTTCTCGATTCAGAAAAAACAAACCTGAACTTTAAAAAAAAAAAAAAAAAAATGAGCATTTCTTTCTTACGATTTGGATTTCGTTACTTAAAAGCCTGTCAAAAAAATTTCATGCATAACCCTTTCTCTTCACAGGAACACATTCTACTTTCGGTTTTTCGTCTTCAGTTATTTTATTTTATTTTTTTAATACTCTTTTCTCTCGTTGAAAACTGAATGTCAACTATTTTTATTCCAACAAGGTGTGAATAATTTATGAAGTATTTTTTTCATTTATTGACTTAAACCAAAGAAAGTGATCTTTCAAGTCATTACCATCAAACAATCATGCCAAAAAAAAAAAAAAAAAAAAAAAAAGACCTTTCATGGTCGTATTCCCTTCTTTAATTATTTTTCATCTTACCTTTTTGAGTTTCATTTATGTATGCATGGTGGTCCTCAGTGGGGATGGTTGTTGATCAATAAAGTTTATATATATATAAAGGGAAAAAGTTCAGTAAACATAAAAACAAACAAACAAAAAGGCAGAAAAAAACGTTCATTTCCCTTTACGTCTTTTTTATTTAATTTTTTTTTTTTTTTTGCATGATTTAAGGAAAAAACAACAACATTCCCCTTGTTTGCTGAACAAGTACTACTTAATTTTAGTGAAAAACATATCCATGAAATGAAAACTTCACCATAAACCATTGAGATTTGAATTTTATAAATGAACCATGAACACCAAGAAAGTGGAAACACGTAAATTGAAATCAAATTTTGTAATTTAATTTAGAAAATAAATTAGAGTTCCATGCATGGTTGTTATTATTGTTAGTTTATTTACTACACTTTTGATCTTCGTTATGATCTTTTTTGGAGAAAAATTATTAGAAAAAAAAAAAAAAAAAAAAAAAAAGACGACCTCCCCCCCATAGAGAAAAGGTAACAAAGGTAAGTAAACTCAAAGGAATCCATTTCATGTACCTTGTACGGTTCAATATCACTTTCTTCACTTTCTTCTTCTTCTTCTTCCACTTCTTCTTGATCTTCTTGACTCTTTAAATGGGAAGCCCCACGTTGAGAGGAAGGAGTAGTTGGGGTACCCTGTAATTTTTTGGCTTGTTGTTTACGTTCTTTTCGAGTGAGTCGAGGTGGAAGGGTCTCCTTTTTATTCTCCTCGTCTTCATCATCATCATCCTTTTCGTCTTCCTCCTCTTCTTCCCTTTCTATATTTGAATCCGATTCATCCTCCTCTGAATCTAGTTTCATGACAGTAGAAGGGTCTGAAAATTGACGACCTAATCTCGCCAAAAAAAAAAAAATAGCATGAAACGAAAAGTTAAAAAGAGAGAGAGAGAGAGAGCAGTGGATGAATGTTTTGAAATGAATGAAACGAAGGAAAGCATCCAAGGTAAAAAAAGTAAACAAGAGCCCACTCCATTTTCCAATTTAAAAAAGAAGAAGAAGAAGACGTACCTACATCCCTTCGTACTTTGTTACGTTTGCTTCCTTTCTTTTTAACATCTAGAGACGTATTTTTAGGCATGATGAAGACAATTCAAGAGGTTCAAGCGGAAGAAAAAGAAGAAGGAATGGTTTTTCTTTCTTAATTTATATTTTTAAAGGTAGAGATATCTCTTTAAATGATTCCAAGGTGTAAGTAAAAAGTGAATGGAATTGTGAATGGAATTGTGAATGGAGGAAGGGGAAGTGAAGTAGAATGAACAAAGGAAAGAAAAAGAGAAAGAGAAGAGAAAAAGAAATTCTTTTTTTATTTTTAAAATTTAAATAATTAAAAAATGGAACTCTTTTCTCTCCTCTCTTTTTTAACCAACGACTTTTACCATCGAAAAGGAGAGAGAAGAGAGAGTGAGTGGGAAGAGAGAACCAAGACTTTCCATCCTTTGTCGTAGACAAATTCTTCTTTTTATTTACTTCATTAAAAAAAAAAAAAAAAAGGATCCCGAAAAGAGGATTCACTTTTCTTTTCTCTCTTTCTTTCCAATAAAGAAACAAAGAGAGGGGTCGTATGTATGCCAAAAAAAAAAAAATAGATAGAAATAGAAAGAATGGGAAAGAAAGGAGAGGTTCTTTAGAAAAGGTGTTCCAAGGTTAGGTTTTCTTTTTTTCTTTTTTTTTTAATAAAATCATAATCATAAGTGTTCTATTCCACATTCGTTCGTGTCTTAGTATAAGAAATAAATAAAAAAAAAAGAAAAAAGAAAAAAAGAAAATCAAGTAAAGGAGGAGTTGTGTTTATAAAAGAAAGACATGGACATTGGATTTTAACCCTTGGCGTTGGATCTGGATTTAGATCTTGATCGTGATCGTGATCTGGATCTGGACTTGGATTTGGATCGAGAGGTCGTTTGCATCGTGGTGGATGGATTCAACGAAGAAACAGGGGCTTCTTCATTGAGGAGGGTTGTTTCGTTTTCTTGAGAAAGGGACTCTTTTTTATTTTTTTTGGAAAAGAAAGGGAGGAGATCAATGGGTGGAAGGGTGGGTGGTAACGTTGGGTTCGAAACTGAGGACGTTTTGAAGTGAAGGGGCGAAGGGGTACCATGTTTTAAAGAAACACTGGCTTGTTTACCATCGGGAATCGCATTGAACACTAACACACACGATGACGAAGGAGTCCTCGTCGTGGTCTCTTCTTCCTCTCGAACCGACGTCGTGTTCATGGAAGGAGAAGGAGGAAACGGCGTGTGTTCAGTGCGCTGGGTGAACACGGGATCTAAAATATAAAACCCTTTTCTCTCAAATTGGACATGGGACGAAAGGGGGAGATCCAGTAAATTGAAATCTCCTAAAGCTAACTGAGTGGATTCCGTGGTGGGATTTAGGTAATGAGCAAAATCATCCGTGGCATCCAATTTCTTTTTCGTGATTAAGAAATCATACTCTTTCAAATACACCCCCACCACATGCTGGGTACTTAACCAAGTCCATTTCTTGGTGGTGGATTTCACATCCCCTTCTAAATGCAAACGTAAATGTAAACGTGTAGGATGGATCTCCGTCACTACGGCATTCCCCCAATCCATTAACGTGATTTCTTCACCGACTTTTAAGCCAACCGTGTCATGGGCTTCAATGTAAATCTCCTTTGCATACATGGTCACTTTGGTGCCTAAGTGAGGTTGCTTTTTATGTTTCAGAATGGATTTGGCATAAGGGGTGACGGGTCCATTTTCTAAATACACTAGGACCGGTTGTTCAATGACGGTGTACCGAGGGACCCTGGGATCCAGTTGCTTTTTATTTAAGTTCCAGAGTTTATCCCATTCCAACAACATGGTTTTGGTGGACGCACCTTGAAGTAAAATGAAATCACGTAACGCCGACACCGTTAACCCACGTCGAAGTAACCCACGAAGGGTTGGAAACCTTGGATCATCCCATCCTTGAACTTTTTCATGCTGTACAAACCAAGCCAGTTTGCGTTTACTTAATAACGTGTACACGAAATTCAATCGACTGAAATCCCACACATGCACGGGACGTAAGTTCAAGTGGGTTAACACCCATTGGTATTGTGGATTTCGATCTCGGTATTCATTGGTGCGTAAGGCATGGGTGACCCCTTCCAAGGAGTCCACCACGGGACATGCAAAGTCGTAGGTCGGGTACACCTTATACTGTTGATGGGTATGATGATGGGGAGTTAAATTGCATCGATACAAAACAGGATCGCGTAAGGCTTTGTTTAAATCTTGATAATTCATTTTGGCACGTAAACAACACCGAAGGCCTTCCGAGGTCCCTAACACCATTTCTTTCCAAGCTTTTAAATTACTTTCCATGGATCGATCCCGATGTTTCGATTTCACTCCTTTCATGCGTTCCATTCGTAAGGTCTCTTGATCGGTGTCATCCACGTACGCATCACCTTGTCGAATCAATTGTTCTGCATACGTCATCAACACCCCAAACGAATCGGAGGTTCGTGTTTTTCGATGGTACCGAATCCCTAACGCTTTCAAATCCTCTTCAATCGTTTCTTCAAAATGCACATGTTCCGTGGTAGGATTCGTATCATCCAATCGAAAAATCAATGTCCCTTCATACTTCTCTGCAAAATACGCATTCAACATGGCGGCTTTCGCATGACCTAAATGCATGTACCCCGACGGTTCCGGGGGAAACCGCGTCACCACTTGACCGACCTGGGCATCGGGTAACGTCAAGGTCATGGGGTCATGGGATGTCACGTGTCCACGTGACGACGTGGACGGTCGAGGGGAGAGGGTGGAAGAAGTGGTGGGGGGGTTGTGGTGATGGGTAGAACCCGAACCCGAACGCGAACCCGAACCCGACGATCTTTCCTGCGTTACAGGGTGAGCTTCTTGCTGAGGTGAAGTAAGTTGGAGAGCCGAAGGAGGAGCATGACCACAAAAGGAAAGAGCTTTTTGAACCAAAGGAAGGGATTCCATGGTCAAGTACCATCGAACTAAATAAGGAAACGACGACGTCGTGGACGTAGCCAAAGAAACGGTGGTGGTTTCTTTTACCAAATTCTGAAAGTAGGAAATAGCTAAGTAAAAAAAAAAATAAAAAATAAAAATAAAAATGGAGTTCAATGTTTCTTTCACCTATCTCTCTTTTTTAAATGTCTTTGGATGTTTTTTATGATCCTTTTTCATTGATTCTTCTTTCGTAGGATGAGAACCCTATTTCCGTTGATCCAATCCTATACCTTTTAATGTACCCCATAAATAGAAATCGGCTAAACTCACTTGATACCCCACCATGAACGATCGAAATTTTAAATACTCATTCATTTTTTTTAATTCTTCTTGAAACACGTCGGGATGATGTCCATGAAGCACTTCATGTAAAAAGAGATCGATGGTGGTGGATTTCTCTGGACTTGGATGACCATGATGGAGTTCATACCATTCAGGTAAATACATTCTAGCCAAGTATCTTAAGATGGCCGTGGTTTTACTAAATTTCAATCCAGAAGCAGTGATCAAACAGGTTTGGGGTTCCTTTAAGTGAAAGGAAAGCGATGAAGGAGTGGCCGAAGAAATGGAATGACCCAGAACCATGGGTGCTAAAGATACAACGAGTAAATAAAGAAAAAAAAAAAGGAAAAATGTAACAGAGAGAGAAAGAGGGAATGGAATAGAAAGTAGCCATGGTCTGTTAAATTCATGAAATACATAGAAATGAAAAAGAAAGAAAGAAAGAAGAAGAAGGAGAGGTTTACCATAATTGGTGATTTTTTCACTGAGGTAAAGTTGATGAGACGTGGAAGCATTGAATGAAGATTCTGAAAGATGATGGGTCATTATGAAAGGAATGAAAGAAACACTGTTCAATCTGTGAATGTAAGAAAAAGAGAGAAAAGAGAGAGAAGAGAGAGAGAGAGAAGAGCAGAGGGGGGTTTTTATCTTTTTTCAGATCAGGGTGAGAAGGAATAGAAATTGGATTTCTAAATTCTTTTTTTTTTTTGTCTATTTTTGAGTGGATTTCTTTTTATTGAAAAAAAAAAAAAAAAAAGAATTCTTCGACTCGACCAACGACTTTCTTTTTCCTTTCTCTTCGTAGTAGGATGCTTCTATTTAGATATCTATGAGATGGTGTGGTCGTTGTTGTATTACTTTTCAAATCCATGGTTATGTATGGATGAGAAAAGAAAGAACATCTCTATGAATAGAGTTGTCCCTTTTTTATTTTTTTTGGTTAAAGACAATGAACTTAATTAACCCTTTACTTACATTGGATTCTGTAGTGAACAAGTTAAGTCGTCTTCTTCTTTTTAACTCTTTGTTCATTGGATGATTTTCTCTCTACGTCAATCCATGAGTGGTTGTGTACTTCGTTGTATTTAGAAAAGAAAAGTTGTTGTTTTCTAGGAAAAGTAACCATGGAAACCCTTCCCCATTTTGATTTACTTTACCCTCGCAGTCCAATCTTCAATGAACTTCATGGATTATTCTCCATAAAGAAATAAATCTTATCGTTAAAACAACCTTTTAAACATGGAGTAGAACTCTCTTCTTTTTCTTTTTTCATGAAAAACACGTCCATGGGGTCTAATGAAAATTTATAGATTTATAAAGCAAAGGGTAAAAGATTTTTAAAGAAGGTGAACCAACAACACACAGAACATTCATTTCATTTTATATGAATTTCTACGTTTGTTGTTAAAAAGGAGGTTTTTAGCAGTTCGGGAAAATGAGAAAAATAAAAAATAAAAATAAAGTTTTAAATTTTAAGAATTTATAAATAAATAAATAAGTAGTGTCAGATGGGTACTGAACTAAAATGGATTCCCTTTGAAGAAGAATGAAATAAAGAAGGACTGTGTGAATGTGAGTAAAACAAAATTTAAAAAAAAAAAAAAGCTTCTTATTCGGGGGGGAGGTCATCATGGTCCATCGTTGGTGAAGTCAGTGGAGTTGATACTTTAAACTGGTTTTTATTTTTTATTTTTTATTTTTTATTTCTTTGGTGGAGTATTCGAGATCGTACTCGTTCGACTGGCTGTTTCTAAAATTCTAAAAGAAAAAACAATTAAGAAAAAAAAAAAAAAGATGGTGTTTTGGAAGAAAAAGATGAATTAGAAAGAGAGACCAAAAAAAAGGTGGAGGTCCACGATGGAAAATGGTTCATCGACTCTTTTCGTGGGGTTAAATTGAATAAAAATAGAAAAATGAAATAAATAAAATAGAAACAAGGGGATAAACGAAACACGCATACTGAAATTTAATGGGACGAGTTCCTGGGTTAAATTCCCTATCAACCCCAAACATACACCAACACATTGAAAAACGAGGAGTAAGTAAAGTTTAACTTTAAAAAAAAAATAAAATAAAATAAAATGAGCGGCCTTTTTTCTTGTTCATCCCAAATAGAAAAAGAAATCAATGAAATGCATAGGCCATTCCTTTCACTGTCTATGACACAACACCCATCATCCATACCAAAACGCGTACACCCATCAAATGTTTTCGTTATTTTTTTTTTTTTTAATTTAAAAAAAAAAAAACTAAAAGGAATACATTCTTCAAAGTCACTTTTGTAGTTATGGTCTCTTGTCATCTACATTAAATCATAGAAAGAAAAAGGGAACACATACACGATGTTCTCAAAGGTAGACTTACGAAGAAACAGAATGTCCGAACCTAAGCTAAGAAGGAAAAATCAGAAAAAGGGTGAGTTAGCTATCCGAAGGAGCATGTAGAGAGTATTTAAAAAAAAAAAAAGAAAAGGGGAGACCCGTACAATTTATGTTTGATTTTTATTAAAATCTCGGAGGCAAGGACCACTCTTTCGATGAGTCGCCAATGTCTTCGGTAAAAGCAACGAAATTCTAACCAACCGGATTGATTATGCAAGTGATTCATTAACTTCAGTTTCTTTCCTTGGTTGTTTAAATCTACAAAATAAGCACTGTAAGGACGTTGACACAACAAAGAGGTTGAGCAATTCAACACTTCATAGTGCACGTCCGTTATTTTATGTAACTTTAACATCGCCGTGCAATTCTCTAACCTTTCGACGTGATAATTCTTGATCAGTTGGAGGTTGAGTTTAGGTTCGCCGTCTAAGTATAGAAAACGACGGTGAGGTTTTATTTATTTATTTAAGAATTTTGTTAAAAAAAAAGAAAATGAACATTTGAATTCATTTTCTACTAAGATTTGGGAAATTAATTTCTCTTTGTGGTGGTTGTTTTTTCTTTCAGTAGTCGTACCTAAGAACAGGGGTTGAGGAAGGTTACAATTGGTGGATTTTAAAGAAAAGACTTGGTGATTGATGCTGACGTCAAAGTGGACGTCCTCATTGATTTCAGCGATTCTAAATGATATATACCATGTAAATATATAGTGAAGGAATGAAAGGCAAGAAAAAAAAAAAAAAAAAAAAGACTGAGGTTGTTTGATTGTTAAGAGAACATCCATAACATACACATTTAACGGAAGATAAAGACTCTGACTGGGTTGATTTTTTTTTTTTTTTTTTTTTTTGGGGGGGGGGGGGTTTGTTTTGAAAAATGAACGTGGAAAGACACCGACCGCATCAAAAATGAGGAAATTTAACTATCTGCATTTGTACCCATGGAAAAGGGACGTGTATTCTTCCTTCTTCTTTCTTCACAATCTTTTTTTTTTTTTTTTTTAAATTCTCAATACTATAAAATAAATGATTACCTTAACGTTTCCCAAGCATCATTCTTTAATTCAAAGCCTACTTTCTGAGGGCTACAAAAGTGAGAAACAACATGTTTTTCATTTTGACCCTCATTTAGTAAAAACCCAAAAAAAAAAAAAAAAAATGAAAAAGGAATTTTAAAAAACAAATTCTATCCTTTCACCTATACAGGATAAGAGAAACCCTTTCCCTTTTTTTTTAAAAAAAAAAAAAAAAGGGAAAGAACTCACTCACTTCACTAAATCCAACTCCCAC
>JADGJU010000290.1:0-11847 GCA_026937265.1 Coelomomyces lativittatus
AAAAAAAAAATCTTTTTTTTTTTTTTTTCTCTCTTTCTTTTGAGGAAGGAAAGTAACCACATTCTTACCATGATGCACTGACCCTTCTCTTCTTTTCATTTTTTTTTTTTTTTTTTTAAACAACTCCCTAGGATCCAGAAAATCTTTATCATTGTGTCCAAATGAAAGACACCTTTTATTTTCGAGACCATTTATGCATTGTGTTTGAACTCTTGTCCATCAACTTGTACGATTTTATAAAAGGCAACGATTTCCGTGGGTTCACGTTAAAATTGATTCGTCGATTTACTTTACAATTATTGGAATGTTTAATGTTTTTATATGATCGTCGATTGGTGCATTGTGATTTGAAACCGGAAAACGTGTTGTTACAATCCACTCAGAAATCCACCCTTAAAATCATTGATTTCGGAAGCAGTTGTTTATTGGCAGAAAAAGCTTACACTTACATTCAATCTCGATTTTATCGGTCTCCTGAAGTCATCTTAGGGGCCGACTACGACATGGCCATCGACATGTGGAGTTTAGGATGTATCTTGGCCGAACTCTTCACGGGGTCCCCCTTGTTTCCTGGAGAAAACGAACAAGATCAATTGTGGTGTATGATGGAAGTCTTAGGGCCTCCGGATCCTTTGTTACTTGAAGTTGGAGAACGAAAACATTTGTTTTTTGGTACGGTTTTTTTTTTTTTTTTCATAGACGTGAAGGGCGTTCCGTTCCCATTCACCAACTCAAAAAATGTCACACGTAAAATTGGATCCAAACCGTTAGCTTCGGCAGTGCGGTGTCGAGAAGAACCGTTTCTTGACTTTCTAAGTAAATGTTTAATCTGGGTCCCTTCCAAACGCATGAAACCCAAAGAAGGTAGAGGTTTTTTTCTTTTTTTTTTCTTCTCTCTTTTAAAAATTGAATGGAACTTCTTCTTCTTCTTCTCCTTCGTCTTTGTTCTTTTCTGATCGTGTCCATCTTTAGCTTTCAATCATCCTTGGATTACTCGAAGTGATCTTTCCGTCATGAAATCGGTCATGGAAACCCGTTCATCTTCAAAAAAAACAACGTCGGCAGATCGTAAGCTAACCACCTTACACTATAAAAGTATCTATCTATTTATCTATCTATTCTTATGATTCTTATTTTTGCTTAAAAACATTCTTTAAGTGCGTTACGGTATACAGAGAATTTTTCGATCTATCTGTCTCTGTATCCTCTTAGGTTCACTTCGTCATGTTTATTAATTAGACCTTCCTCTTTCTTATTCCGCAACTCTTTCCAAAAATCGCACATTACCTCCCATTGTTCCTTTATCTGCCCCGGCTCCTTCCGTGACTAAACCGACTTCCATGTACCGTACTTTATCTCAACCTCCGTTTCCATCGCTAGAATCGTTGAAAAACTCCTCCAAATCATCCTTGCTTCTCACTCAACCTTCCCCATCCCTACGTCATCCTACCCGTCATTGGCCTAACCCACAAATCTAAACGTAAACGTTTCATCCATTCATTCATCCATCCATCCTTGCGCAATGTTGGGATGGATCTTGAAAAACGAATGTATGTCGTATCCCTCTAAACGAAACGTGTTGAAGTGGTTCTTTCCTTTTTTTTTTTTTCTTTTTTTCTTTTTAGAATTGGTCGTGAATCGTTGAAGTCAAGGATCGATGTTCCCCCTTTCTCTTGGAAGTCTATTTAAGGTTTTGTGTTTTGTTTACCTTGTACATAGATTTTACTCTCTAGTTTATTTATTTTTTATTTTTTTTAAATGATTACTTTGTACATTTTAATTATGGTGCACGTATATCCCTCCGTCTCTTTCCTCCACCTTTTTTTTTTAAATTACTTTTTCATTTACTCGTTCCTACACTACTACGTTGCTGAAGCTTTGAATCGCTGGAAAGGAACGAGTTTGCATGTTGAAAAAGTCATGTTGGTAGTAATGCTTTCTAGTCCTCCATTGGATAAGTAATACTGTAAGTATTCGTGTCACTCCCTTTTTTTTTTTTTTTAGGTATTGTTTTCTCTCCTTCCTTTGTTGTGTAGTCGTCTTCGTAGGTTTATAGTTTTCCCTCTAGACTTCTACGTTTACTTTTTTTTCTTTTTTTTTTTTTTTTCACATTGAATCTCTTTTTTTCAATTTGCTTTTTCTTTGAATCTGTGTTTTATTCGTGTACATATATGCTTCTTCATTTCGAAATAGTTTTTTTTTTTTTTTTTTTTTTTTTTGTAGCATTAGCTTCTTTGTATTTATTTTATTTTTATTAGTATTCCTTTTCTTTTTTTCACTTTACTTCTCTTCTCTTCGACTTAGGTAGTGTTTAAATTCAACTTAGCATATGGTATACCCTCCTATATACTTCTTAGAGGATCTCTCTCTTCTTCATTGAAATAGCATCCTTAAAATAAAATTAAAAAAAAAAAAAAAAAATTTTTTTTTTTTTTTTTTCTTCATATCCTTTGAAAGAAAGGGCCCACGGACCGTTTCTTCTCTATCTTCTTTGCAACACCTGCTTTGCCAACTCATGGGAATTCTCCACTTGAATGTATCAATGAAACGCGCCAATGAAAAAGAGAAACGTGGATTTATCAACCCCAACCCCTTCCTCTACTCACAAACACGTCATCTACATCTTCATTTATCTGAGAGAGAGAGAGAGAGAGAGAGGGAGGGAGGGGAAAAAAAAAAAAGGCGAAATGAATCATTAAGATAAAATGAGTGAGGAATGTAACAATGAACACACATGGCTTATGAAATATACATATCGAAAAAAAAAAACGGGGGTGGGGGAGGGTTTTGTCCCAATAACGTTGCATGTCTTTAGTATATGGGGTTCTTTTTTGAAAAAAAAAAAAAAGAATAGAATAGAATAGAAAAAGAAAGAAAAAAACATCACCCCCTCTCCCCTATTCCTGTACTACTAACAATCCCCCTTCTGGGTCTTCCTATTTCCATGTCACCGGTCAACCATGAAACTCAAAAAAAAAAAATAAATAAATAAATAATAAAACAGAGGTTAATCGATTAACTGAACATTCGCCTCGATCCCATTGAAAATGGAACTTTTTGGACACTTCCAAATTTCACGATCACGTCCATGAAACAAATGACCAATGGTGTGAATCAAATGCTGACGATGCTGTAAATGACCTAACGTGGTGTCGGAAACCCCATGCATCATGGCCTCGTCCATCATGAACAACGAATTTGAAGACGACGATGAGATGGAGGACGACGATGAAGAGGATGAATTCGACAACGACGTGGCATGAGGGGGGTTCGAAAGGGGATGGGTTGAAGAAGAAAACGAGGTGGACGAATGGACATGCGAAGTATTTTTTTTTTTCGATTTTTTAAGATTCACATTGGGTTTTCCGAATTTCAATTGGAAGGTTTTTTCTAAATGTCGATTCACGTCGTTTAATAAATGTTGGTACTCTTGGTACCCTAAGTACTGTTTGGCTAATACATACACTTTTTTCATTCGACTGGCGTTGACCTGGAGTTGATGGCGTAGTAACCGTTGGTGATGGCGTAAAGCCACAGAGATCCGATCGTCTTCTTCTACAGACATCTTTAACGACGAAGACGAGGACACGTCATGAGAAGACGACGAAAGATGCGTTTCCGAAGACCGTTCTTCATGCAACAAGGGCCGACGGTCTTCAGGATCAAGGTCAGGGTTTTGTAACGAAGTGGACATGCGCAAGGGACACGACGACGGCTCATCGTCTTCCCATAATCCTAAACTTCGTAACTCGGCTTTTAATCGAACACTTAAATGTTCCATGTCTCGGGTACTTGTGAGTACTTCTACATGATCCACGACACCTTCGTTCATAGGATCCTCCACCTCATCCTCATCCTCGTCATCGTCGTCATCATCATCATCATCATCATCGTCATCATCATCATCGTCATCCTCCTCTTCTTCGTCCTCGTCTCGGTTGCCTTTTCGGTCACCCACTTGACCTTGATGTTCATGAAAAGGAAGGTCGAGGGTACCTTGAGGTGCAGGCACCGGTTGCCGTGTAGGTTGAGAAGGATGATGAAAGGCCACGGACAAAGGAGACACCAAGGCACTTAATGACACCGACGAGCAGGTGGAGGAAGGAAGGGTGGAAGGAGTGGAAGCTTCCTCAAGATCATGAAGAACTTGCGTCTCCATGGACTGGGGCTCTTGAGTGACGAAGGGTTCATGGGGGTCCAGTGTCGGAACGTCATTGATTGACGTGCTTTTCATGAGAGGTGTGGTGGTGGTTTCCTTGGGGTCCAAGGGGATCTCTTGAACTTCCAGGGTGTTTTTTAACGAAGCTGGAGACATGGAGGAAGTGGGGTTAGGATCTATGTCCACGTCCATGAGGTCTGGATGGAAATGCACTTCGGATTCCTTAGAAGTCATCAAGGTGGCATACGGTGTTTCTGGATCCAGGTCCATGGCTTCAAATGGATCTGCTTTCTCCATGTCTTTTTTTTCCACCTTGGGTTCCACTTCTTGAGTGAGTTTTTCTTTTGGAAGATGTAGAGGTTCTTGCTTTTTTAAAGGATCCAAAGTGCCTTGTTCTTGATCCAAGTCCTGTAGGAACATGCCAGGTTGATTGTCAAGGTTGGGATGAACGGACGAGGGTATGAAGGCCTTGGGAGGACCGTGTTGTAAAGTGGGTTCTTCTGAATCGATACTGGGATTTTTTTCATTTTTATTCATGTCGAGAGGAACCCTCCTGGTTGGATCCGGAGAGAGGACTTGGTCCACCTTTTCTGGGGTGTCATGAACTTTGATATCTTCTATTTTTACTTGAACTTGTTGAGTCTCTTTCGTTTTGTTGCTTTCGCCTTCCCCCATGGGGGCCTCCGAAGACCGGTCCAAAGCAAGCCCCCCGTCTTTCTCATTCAGGAGTTGACCCGAAGGAGCCGCGGTGGGGGTGAGGATAGGAGAGGGGGAAGGGGAGAGAGGGGGAGGGGGAGGAGGAGGCATTTCTTTTTGAACGCCATTGGCCAAGGAGGTTTTTGAGGAAGGGACGATGGAGAAGGAGGATTTCCATTCGGGTAGCAAACAGGCCATCATTCTCATATGTAAAGGAACGATGGCCTCTCCTGGATGAGTGGGACGTAAAAAAGAGACATCCATGGACGCACGGGAAAAGGGAAGGTTGGAAGTGGACACGCCGGGACCTTGGGTAGGAGGTACCAAAGAAGAGGAAGAAGCATTGGCCGTAGCGTTCGGAATGGACGTGGGAGTCGTCGAGGAAGGAGGGTGGTGTGGCCAATGTTGAACAAAGGCATTTAAGCCGATGGCTTGTTGGACATGAACCGTGGATTGAGATAACGCTTGTTTATAATCTTGAGGACCCATGAGTTTCATGAACTGGGACGACGACGACGACGAGGGTTGCGATGGAGAATGTGACGAAAGTGGGGGAGGGTGACTTGAAAAACAGGGACCTAAAGGAGGAATTTGAAAATACATGGCATGAACAGGATCCATGGACGAAGGGGAAACATGAAATAAATCGTCTTCTGTCAACGGTCGTAAATAAGGTTCCATGTAACTCCAAAATGTGGTCAATGGAATTTGAGCACCCACTTTGGTGATTTTCGAATAATCTTCCCCTTTTAACAATTCGGTCATTTCCATTAAATCTTTACCCGTTAAATAGTTTTGATAATAATACGAAGGTAAATCTTGATAATGCACTAAAGTGGCGTATTTGGTTCCTTGTGATGGGGCGGATGGAGCAGGTGGAAAGGGGGATGAATCTAAGGTCATCGAAGCATGGAATTTAGACGATGACGTCAGGGTAGTAGATCCAGAAGGTGGGTTCAAGGTGGAGAACGGTGGTTGATTCGATAGAGTGGTCATGGAGGTGGTAGAAGTCGATGAAGTAGAAGGAGGCGAAAGTTTAGGTGATAAGGTACGAGGGGAAGACGCCATGGATAAAGGAAGTGTGGAAGTAGGGGTTGAGAAAGATGAAGTCGGGTGAGTTTGAGAAATCGACTTGGGTAATTCAAGTGCAGAAGTAGGTGAGATGTTAGAATACAGGGTTGTTGCAAGTGAGGATGGTGAAGGAGTTTGAAAAGAGGATGAGGAGATGTACTGAGTTGAAGTAGCTAAGAGTCATCTCCATGTAAAAATCAAGTGAACAAAAAAAAAAAAAAAAAAAAAGAGTATATAGAGCCGTCTTTTCTTTAAAAATATTCTATTAAACTTTAAAAGAATCATTCATTTTAATGATTTTTTTTTTCGTATAAACTTGCGAATTAGAAAAACACATCAAGAAGCCAATTAAAAAAAAAAAAAAAAAAAAAAAAAAGACAGGTGAATGAGAAGGAAAGCGGGAGAGAAAGAGGATGCGATTGAACGAGTGGACTAGAGAGAGGAAGAGAGGTAGTGAAAGGAAAGGAGAGGAACTCAAACTGAAAATGGAAGTTTTAGATTGAAATGCAAAATAATAATTAGAATAATCATCCTTTCCTGATGCTTTGAAGTTAGTCCCCTTTCACTCACAGGCATGCAGAATACCTTCAACATCTCAAAACCATGTGAAATAACTGAAAGAAAGGGAAGGAAAGATTATTTCTTATCCGAAATTTAAAACACGATCGCTTTTAGTGATGTTGAATCCTCCCCTTCTTTTTTCACGTTATCATTATCGTTAGTATTTTCTGTTTCTCTCTCTCTCTCTCTCTGTTTAGAAAAGAATAGGATTTCTGGAGAGCCCTTTGGGTCATGAACGGGGTTTACCCATCTCATCTTCCACTGAAAACGAAATCCATTCATCCCACACTATATATATATAGGGAGAGAGAGGGAAAGGGAGAAAGAAGGAAGTTCAAGAAGAAGGGAAAGGAGGATGAAGTGTGAAGTGTGATGATGAGTTGGGGGGTGTTGCTTTTAAACTAATAATCCTAATACCCATTTTGAAAAAGAAAAGCCAATAAGTTCAATTCATTCTTTTCATACACTAGAAAACCAGGCTCAGCTCTCCTCTCTTTCCTCATATACTTGAACGTGTGAACCCAAAAAAAAAACGAAAAAAAAAAAAAAAAAAAAAAAAAACAAATTCCCCTTCACCTTTTCTACTCTCGATCATTAGCCATGATCCTACATTTAACTTAACTTTATTTATTTTCATGGTCATCATCTTCTATGTTTGGAGGGAAGTGGAAGTTTACAAATTTAAACGCCAAAGACACGGGTGCTTTTCATTAAGCTGGATGGAGATGAGCACTTGCCTCTCTTCAGAAAAAGAAAAACAGAAAGAAAAACAAAATATGGTTAGAACCATGCAAAGATAGATGAGTAACGGAATGGGTGAGATTAATCTCTAACTTAGATGCTTTCCATTTTTTTTCTTTTTTTTTTTTTTTCTTTTTTTATATTCTACGTTGAGTTTTCATACAGCTTTCTTCCATTCCTTCTTTTTTTTTTTTTCCTCCTTTAATCCAAGAGACTCCTCGGATGTATGCTATATGACTCTACATAGCATGCGTTACGCCTATGTAAGAGAGAGAAAGAAAGAAAGAAAGAAAGAGTAAGACTAAGAAAGGGAAAGGGGAGGGTGGAGAATCATGGAGGATATGTATTGAGGGAGGGAGGAAAGACATAGTGAGTGTCTTAAATGGGTAAAGTTTCAATCGACAGGGTTGGAGTTCATCCAGGAACTTAAGAGGTGATGGGACTTTTATTGGATGAACTCCTTTTTTTCTTTGCGAAAGAAGAGGGGTGGGGTTTCTTTTTAGGAGGGATGGACGGAGCAGGGAACGACGAGATGGATGACTTTTTTTCGGTGGCATTTTTGACGGACGGTGGATGAGTGACGACGACATTTTTGGACAAGGCGGAGGAGGTGGCTTTGGACCGAGGACGAGGTCGACAAATGCCTTTGGGTTTATTTAAGAAATGCTGTAAGAGAGGATGGGACACCAAGACGGCTTGGTTGCTGGACGTGCGAGGACCTTCTTCGCAGGTCCCATGGACATGGATCCCAAGCACGTACGGGGTGTTGGCCACCACCACGGCGGATCCGGAGTTCCCACCTTGGGTGTCCACTCGATGATGCAACATGAACCCTTCGTACCTCACGATCGTGTCCACATGACTTTGCAACGTCAAGGACAAATGACGAAGTGTGGGGGCATGCACTTTACCGTACCCGGAAACACGCACTTGAGTCCCCGGTTTATAGAGATCGGTGAGGTACTTCGTCAACGACGTCGTGGTCGTCGTCGTCGTCGCACCCGAAGACGATGATGAAGAAGAGGGGGACGTGGAGCCACGAGGAGGACGAGGGGAGGGGGGCGTCCATGGCCGTGATGAAAAGGGAGGTAACTCAAAGACTTGATGGTTGACCCATTCTCGAACGGTTTTTCCGGTGTTCGGATTCCGGAACGTGCCAAAGTACGCCATGTCATCGTCGTCTTCGTTGATGTATTGTAACGACGAGGGATCCACGATGAATTGGTGATCAGGAGAGGGATGTTGTGGAATGCTTTGGTATGGATGAAATGGATTGGATAAGGGGGAGAGGATGGACCAAGGGACTTGGAATTGTAAGATTTGAGGAGGGTCGTGGTCCTCTTCGTTCTCTTCTTCCTCCTCCTCCTCTTCTTCGTGTTTGACTTGTTTTATAAAATCTGCATAGTTGGACTTAGAAAAGGATTGGAGGAGACCTTCTTTTGGTGATTTCACTTTCGTAGACGACGAAGAGGAAGAGAAAGAAGAAAAAGGGTTCTCCTCGGGAGCTGGATGGCTCGAAGGATGCGTTTCGTTATTGAAAGAGATGGGGTCCGAATCGAAGGTGGCGTTTTTTTCTCTTTTTTTTTTTGAGGCGCGGAAGGTGGTAGTCAAGGCCGAGGACATGGACTGAGCTGAAAAGGCGTGTTCGGCCTGGTTCATCATGAGGACGGTGGTTTTTTTATTTTTAGGATACGGAGGCTTTTTCGAAGAGGAGGTTGACTTTGAGGAAGGAGAAGGTTTTGGAGAGGGACGAAGAACGGGTCGTTGAGTTCGACGACGTTTTCCGGTGGAGGTATGGGAGAAACAATGGCCGGCACTTAACATACATCCTTGAACATCGTTGATGGCAAACCCGGTGCATCCAGAAGGAAAGATTCGAGCGGACGCATGATCCACATAAGTTTGTCGTTGATCCACGGGGTCAGCACATAAGGCTTGAGGTAACGACGAGGCTTCGAAAGGAAAGGCTTCATTTAAATTGTGGAGTAAAGGGAATTTCAGTTGGACTTGAGGGGGTCTTGAATCCACCAAGGATAATGTGACATCTTCAAATAAATCAATTTGAACGGTATCACCATTGAAGTAAGCCGAAGAATACGACCATTCTTTCAAAGTCTCATGGTTGAAGTATTGTACGTGGTAATCGGTTAATGAAATCAACCGAAGTAGATCTCCTGGTAAATGAGGTCCCCAAGAAGAAGTAGACGAAGTCTTTGAAGTTGCTGTTGTTGCTGTGGTGGTGGTGGTGGTGGTGGTGGTGGTATTAGTCAAAGAAGGGATGGTAGTACCAAGAGTGGTCAACGAAGTCGTATTCAATGTAGATGGGTTCTGTTGAAAAGTGTTTGCATTTTTCTTCTTTTTCATGGGCATGGTCTTTTGTAGTGTTTTCTCCATTGTATTTTTAGAGTTCGTGTTCTTGTTTTTATGGGTGTTCGTATTTTTGTTCGTGTTCGTGTTTTTGTTCTTGTTAGAGTTCGTGTTCTTGTCAGTGTTCTTATGGGTGTTCTTGTTCTTGTTAGAGTTTGTGTTCGTGTTCTTGTCAGTGTTCTTGTTGGTGTTTTTGTTCTTGTTCGTGTTCGTGTTGGTGTTTTTGTTCTTGTTTATGTTCCGAAAAGGTTTTTTATGTTTCTGACCCGACCGTAAGTAAGTAGATTCATTGTTGAATAAGATACGAAGCCAAGCGACTTTTTTGATAGGAACACGAACAACTTGAGTCCAAATCAAATGCTTTGATTTAGGGATCAATGCATCCCAAGCGGACAATCGCTTTTGATCCAATGAAGAATAATTCAAAGGAGAATTCCAAGTAGATTGAACATGGGCATGAGAAGACCCCACCACCTTTGGACGGTGTTTTAAAGAAGACGACGTGAACGAGGGTTCCGAACGATGAACATTCGAAGTCCGTTGCCTTCGAGAATGATGATGGGAAGGCAAGGGAACCGAAGTGAACGATTCCAACGGCATCGGAAGAGCTTGAATTTGAAAGACCCAAGCTTGGATGCAAATGAAAAGTAGCCAAGGAAACCTTAAACGAGATTGAACCCAATCAGCCTTAAAGACCTCCCCATTGAAATCGAAGCCTTGTTTCTTTAACAGAAGAGGTCCTTTGGTTTGAAATGGAGTGTTAAGTTTAGTGGGATGAATGCATTCAAGTAAGTTTCCGTTTCCGTTTCCGTTTCCGTTTCCGTTTCCGTTTCCGTGTCCATTTTTAAAGTGATTCATCTCTTTTACATTTATTTTTTTAATGATTTGCTTCATAAATTCGATTAAAGAAGAACTAGAATGGATCCCACGATTCCACCAAGGGAAGTAATGATCAAAAACCCACGCAATGAAATGGAACATTAAAAAGCAAGTATAAAAAAAAAAAAAAAAAATGATATTGGAAAGAACGAATGATTTTAATAATACTAATACGTACTAGTATTATTATTATTATTATTTACTCTTAGTGAAAAAATAAATAAAAATGAGAAATGGAAGTAAAAGTAGAGTTTCCAATGAAAAAGTGAAAAGTAAAAGAAAAGGTAAAATGATAAGGTTATCACTCGAAGATAAATAAAGAAATCCCATTTAAGAAACTAAAAAGTGAAGAAGAGGCAATGAAATACTACTACTACTACTACTACTACTAAAAGAAGAAGAGACAAAAAAAAAGAAAAAAAGAAAAAAAAGAAAAAAAGAAAAAAGAAAAAAAGAAACGCGTCAACGTAAAGGGATACATGATATACTAAAAAGTGTAAATGTATGTGGATGCATGTATTAATTAATTCATTTATTTTATTTTTATTTTTTTCGCGTTTTCTATTTTATTTTATTTTATTTTTTTTTCTGAATTCATCTCTCTTTTTCTAGACATAGAAAATTCGTATCATCTTTATTTGAATACTAAACGAATTTTGTTTTATGCTGAGAGAAACAAAACAAAACAAAACAAAACAAAACAAAACGGGTTTCTTTTCTTTTTGATTGATTAAAAATCCAATCCAATCCAATCCAATCCCATGATTTCATGATTTGTATTCTTCTTCACGCAATACTAACATAGAGATGAGGATCCACTTTTAATTTGGGTATTAAACGAACTTCCTTTTTCGTTGTTCACATCATCCCACTTAAGAGAGAATCCCCCCTTTTGATTCATCACATCCATCAAAGTAAGTCTCTCTAGTTTTCTTCATGAGGTGGGGATGGTTGGTTTTTTATTTATTATTTTTATTTTTATTTTTTTTAATTTAAATAAAATAAGAAGACCAAAAAAACAACCTCGTTCCTCTAAACCATGTGAACAGCACGTGTTCATGAGATGGATCAAGATAGGGTGGTATTTTTTTTTTTTTTTTTTTTTCTAATTCCAATCATTTTTTAAAAAAAAGTAGGTAGTTAAATCATGTGATTCAAGCTAAATTAGTGGATTTATTTATTTTCTGTTTTTTATTTTCTTTTTTTTTTTCTTTTTCTTCTTAAAATAAAATTCAATTAAAATTAAAATTATTCAATCAATCAACTCTCTCTCTCTCTCTCTCTCTCCCCCCCAAAAAAAAAAAAAAAAAAACCAAAAAGAGAGAGAGAGAGAGAGAGAGAGAGAGAGAGAGAGGAGAACCCTAAACACCCTT
>JADGJU010000292.1:1555-11845 GCA_026937265.1 Coelomomyces lativittatus
AACGCTTTCTAGTAGGGGTAGAATAGAAACAATAAAAAAAGAAAAAAAACATTAAGAAAGTAATACTGTACTGAAAGGGAAGAATTAAAGCATCGAAAAGAGAAAACTCTTTTCAATGCATTCAGGAGATGAAAACAAAGCCACTCCTAAAACAAACATGATTTTTAAAAGCAGTAAAGGTAAGAAAAAGGAAAGGAAGGTCCAAAACCCGGTTCCAAAATCACTTTCTTTTTGTTGGACAAAAAGAAAGTGATTTCGAACCGTGTAACGCGTCATTGACGTGGAAGGACCCCCTGCCATCTGGGTTTTGTGATGTTTGTACACGACCCCTCCCTTTTTTTGTTTTTTTACGCATAGTTTCCTTTTTTGACCCGATTTCTTCATTTTCTTCGTCTTTGTCATGAGAAGTCGCGTTTCATGTGTTTGAACACCGGTCATCGCTTTTTCTTCCTTGACTTGTACTTCATCTCGACCACCGACATTCACATCACTGGACTTTACCACTAGTTTCTCTTCATCCCCTGACATGAGTTGTATTGCGTCCAACAAATGGTTGCAATCGTCCATCAACCATTTAAGTTCCAATTGATACGCTATATATGGAGTATAACCAATCAAAATGAATGTTTTGTTTATAATTCTCCTCCATTTATCAACATGAAAGTAAAAAAAGTAAAGCAAAGTAAAAGTAAAATAAAAGAAATAACTAACCTTCGTGCTCTTGAATGATTTCTTTCACTAATGCATCATTGCATTTTTCTTCAGAAATGAATGGAAGTAAATGTTTGGCAAGGGTAACAAAATTAGTATGTAGCTTCTCCTTGGCCAATTTATCCATTCGTTTCTAAAAAAAAAAATTGATGTAATTAAAGAACGTAAGAAAGAAATGACAATGTAAATGTTTCATTATTTAAATTTTCATGACGAGCATAAAGAAAAACTGTAAACATTTTCTTTTTCAACTACATTTCTCTTTCTTTTTATTTTAAATAGTAAACTGAATCTTAAAGCTTACAAATATATAACCAGAAATAAAGAAATAAAAGTGGAAACGAATTGAGGAATGTGTAAGTTACAAAAAAAAAAAAAAAAAAAAAAAAAGTAAAATGGATTCTACCTTTTCAAAGTATTGATTTGAAATGGTAGGCACTAACCAATTATCCGGATTTTGTTTAAAATAGTTGTCAATCTCTTTTAAGTCAATAAAAGAATTTTCTCTGTTGAAGGTCTCCATTTGAGTTCAAGAAAGAATCCTATATTCAAATAGAAAATACATTAGAAAAAAAAGAAAGAAGGAAAAGAAAGCGAAAACAGAAATAGATAATGTCCCATCCATTCTTTGCAATGAAAAAATAGTAAACCGTGTTAAATTGAAGATGTAAATGAAATTGACAAACTCAGTGACGTACTTCTGTGTGTATTGAAAGTAAACGTTACTTTTTTAGAATTAAGACAAAGAAAAGCAAATGATGACTGAAAAGAGTTGCGACAAGAGTAATTCAACTTTAGTTCGGTGGATGGGTTTGAAATACAATGGATGCGATAAAATTTAAGAAAAAGAAGAGGAATTATTTAAATTTAAATAATTTAAATGATTTAATTTTTTTTTTTTTTTTAAATTGAATGGTGAAATAAAATAAATAAATAAAAGTCGCGTCGTTTTCTTTTCCTTTTCTTCTACTTTTTCTGAACTTTTTTATTCTTTGTTGAAGTGAAATAAAAAAAAATAATTATTTTTTATTGTTATTGATATCTTAAAAAAATTTAAAAAATAAAAAATAAAATAAAAATAAAAATAAAAATAAAACTAGCTAACTCACTAAATCACTAAATTAAATGCCTTTTCTTGTACATCAAAGATTTAAAAAAAGAAAAAAGGGGATCCTAATAAACGTCTATTTTTGGTTTTTCTTATCTGTAACTATGCATCCTATCCAAGGTGAAGCGGATAATAAACCATTTTTCACACCCTCCTTTTCCCCCCCTTCATTTTTTTTTTATGACGTTTCATTCCTTATTTACACAAGAAGCCTCACTAAACTCAATAATGAAAGCATTTAATTTTTCTTGGCTTAAAAACTTTAGAAAACAACACTCCAAATTTTAATAATAGAACAAAACAGGTTCTTTTGAATTGAATCCTGTCTAATTGATAGGTCGATTTTTTTTTTTTTTGCGCATTTTTTTTTTTTTTTTTTTTTTTTCTTAACTTCAATTATATAAGTCATGAACTTTCAGCACTTAAAAAGGTAAAAGAATGTCCAATCCCTTGTGTTAGAGTTAGTGAATGTAATTCATTCCTTTGCTTTCTTGCATTTCAGAGTTGATAGAGAAGATATTGTAGATCAGATCCAATTTTCAGTTGCATTTAAAGGTCATGATTTGAATTAAGTGGAAGTGTTTGAGTCTTAACTTTCTTTTAGCGTGTGCGGGTTGAATTTCTGATGTTGATTCGGATTTTACTTTTTTTTACTCCTCCCCCCTTCTTCATTCATTTTCTTTTTTACTCTTAAACATAGATCCATGGTTCTGAAAGTCGAAGAAGAAAAGAAACGATAAACTAAATGATCATCATCATCGTAAGGATGATTTCTTCCTTTTTTCTATTTTTTTTCCTATTCTTTTTAGGTCTCGGCTTTCTTTTACTGCCTTCTGAACAACACCAAGACCAAGGGGTTCAATCCACGTCATTCCTTTCCATCATACCTCTTGAGCAATGGATCCCTTATCAGCGTAAATTATCCTTAAAATATTTATTCGCCAATATTCATCCAAATGGTACCTCTCCTGGTTGCATCGTGGCCAGTACTTCTCACTCAGACCCACCTTACTGTATGTCTTATTAAATGTATACACCCTATCATCACAATAAAAGAATTTAAAAATAAAAATAAAAATAAAAATAAAAAAAGAGGAATAGTTAGATGGAAACCCTTATTTTTAAGCGGTGCAGCATACTCGAATAGAATTACAAACGAAAAAGAAGTGCTGAATTCTATGTATTCATCTATTTACTTTTATTTATTTATTTTAAAATTCATTTCTTTATCATATGCCACTTGTACTTTTCGATTGAATCTTCACTATTCTTTCCTGAATTTGTATTTCCTTTCGTTGGATGATCCTCTTTTCTTCCATTTCCTCTTTCTCTTTCTTTATTTATTTTTTTTTATATATGATGATGGTTAGTTTACTATTGGGTTCGAGACGGTGCAATTGTTGTACGCGCGTTGTTACCTATGTATCAACAAATGACAAGTCACTTGCAAAAAAAGAATTGGACTCAAACCATTTGGGATTTTTTTAAGTTTAATCAGGCATTGCAATGGACACCCAATTTATCTCAAACTTTTGATGGATTAGATCCTCATGGCTTAGGTGAGCCTAAATTTCAAACCGATGGGGCAGCCTTTAATTTACCTTGGGGGCGCCCGCAATACGATGGTCCTGCATTAAGAGCTATCACGGCCATTGAATTTTCATTAATTTATTTAAAGTTAGGTGGGAAAATTGAAGAAGTTCATCAGGTATGAAGAGAATGGATATGAATATAGGAAGGAGTAAAAAAAAAAATTGTTGAAAATTAAAGATTTTTTTTTTGTTTGATTTAATGTATAAATGAAACGGTTCATATATATATATATATATGACTCAATGAATGCAATCCTCAATTTCAAAATTTCCTTCTTTTCTTACTTTTAGTGGATCTACCGGCCAGAATGGCCTGCCACCACTTTGACTAAATTAGATTTGGAAGTCACTGCTAAAGTGTTCCCTCAAGTTTGCTTTGATTTATGGGAAGAGGTGCTTGGACTTCATTATTATACGTTACGTACTCAATTTCATGCGTTACGCCAAGGTGCAAAATTTGCAACGTTGATGAAGGATGTTTATGCGAGTACCTATTATGCAAGTCAAGCACATCAGGTTGCCTCCATGCTCAACCAATCTTTTTATACTTCTTCACCCGTGCCTTGGTTGGCACCTACAGTATCTGAAGTAAGGGGATTTCCGAAACCTTCTCGTTTAGATACCTCTGTCATCTTAGCCGCTTTACATACGTATGAATGGCAGGAGTATTTAAACGATTTCTTTTTAGCCACAGTAGATAAATTGGCTCATGCATTTCATGAGGTCTATCCTATCAATCATCCACGTCCTTTGAAAGAAAAAGAAAAAGGTTCGTATTCTTATCTTGTGGATGTGGTCGGTAGATACCCCGAAGATGTGTATCAAGGAGGTCATCCTTGGTATCTCACCACCTTGGCACTAGCCGAAGTGCATTATCGAATTGGTTTAGCCTTGACCCGGGTTTCCACGGTGCATGTCACAACGATGACTCACGCCATGTATATGTCATTGACAAACGGAACCCTCCGAGAGCTTGGAGAGTATTCTGTCCAACCACGTTGGATTCATCATTGTCAGGACATAGGAGATCTTTATTTACGTCGCGTACAACAATACATACCTGATTCTGGAGCTCTCTCTGAACAGTTTCATAAAGTCTCCGGATCCCCCCTCTCCGCGCGTCATTTAACTTGGTCTTACGCCGCTTTCTTATCTGCAACTCATGCTAGACAAGAACTCTTAAACGTTCACACTGAAAGTTGGAAAGAGGGGAGGTGGAGTCAAGGTTCCACTAAAGATCCATTTGAGCAGTTGGGAGCTAGTTCATCCCATTTGATTTTTCAGCCTGCTTAAAATGAATAATACTCATGCATGTATATATATATCTTCTACACATGCATATATGCACATATAAACATAAATGAACATTGACCTTGACAGGGATAGTCTGAGACAAAATAAAAAAAAAAAGAAAAAAAAAGCATTGAATTTTTGAGATGAGAATGTATTGAATATTAGTAAGTATGTTATACACTTACTTTTTGTAGATCATGAGTATATACAGGTCTCTAAGATGGGCTCGTCTTCCTCATTCTTTTAGCCTCACTACCAATGTAAGTCCCCAAAAGACTATGTATAAAAAGGACATTTTTTTTTTTTGGATTTTTGTAAATAAAAAAATAAAGAGGAATAAAAACAATTTTTTTTTTCTTTTTTTTTGCTATTCTCATTAAAACTTGAGTAAATAAGTAAATAAAAAATAAAAGTTTTTCTTTTTTTGACATTCAAGTGATTCTCAAAAAAAATTCAAACATATCTACACCGCAGACCTATCCGAAGTACAAGCCACTTGATGAACAAAAGAGACAAGCAGACAATAAACATGGATATAAAAATGGAATCCTATCCTAACCCATCTATCCATATCCATCTATCTTAGAAAAACAAACAGTCCATTTCGAAAAATGACGAATCTATTCTAAATAAATCCCACCTTTTTCAATGTTAAGGAAAAAAATAAAAGAAAAAACTTACATATACAAGTGTAAACAATCTTTCTATATACAAATTTTAAGAGAGAGAGAGACAGAGAAAGAATGGAGGAGTGAAGAACAAGGAGACCTTCTCATTGATAAATTGAAATGATGCACTTAAAATGAGCATAAAGAATTCGATAGTTCGTTAATTCCGACGAAAAAACTCATCCATGGATCGGACTTCACCTTGTTTATATGTATATCTATGGGAAATCTTTAAGTGTGCATCATGCATATTGATGTTGAAAGGGTTGCTTCGGTGAAGGTTGTAAAGTGGCTTCAGTGGCTTTCAATAACAACGATTCCATTTCACCTGGGGAAGGTGGAATAGCATCGTCGGGTGGTTTTGGGATAGGAACCATGTCATAATCATCTAAGTTCAATCTTGATGTCAATTTCTTTGATCGATGGATGTATTAAAAAAATTGAGAGTAGAATAAAGAACCACATAAAGAAGAAGACTTAATACACAAGTTTTCATTAGTAGCATTGAACTTCGCTAGAAGTAACATGGTCGCCATCATGAACGATGGAAACATAGTTTAAGTATATATGTCAATACAAAAAACATATCGTACAAAATATTCTTCACGAATGTCGATGACCTTTTTCAATTTTTTCTCTTCCAGCATTGTTTGTTCTTTGGTTAACTGTTAAGAAAAGAAAAGTTCAGCGAACATGAAAAAAAAAAAAGGTTCTTTTTTTTCTTTTTCTTTTTTTTTTTTTTTTTTTTTTTTTTTACGCTCTTTGTTACTTTCGAATATATGCGTTTGTTTTGTTACTTTTTCATTCTCTTCTTCCCACAATTCTTCTCTTTTTTCTATTTTCTTTATTTTTTTTAAATCTTAATTTCCCTATTTGACTCTATTCTTGTACTTTATTTTCTTTACTTTGTACATAGTTCAGTATTTCCCTTCCTCACATTTTTGATTTTCTTGAATATAAGCTTCAATTTTGACTTTAACTGGTGGTGCTCTACTTCACATTTCTTTTTATGTTTCTTTTTTTTTTTTTTTTTTTTTTTGTCATTCAATAAGAATGACACACTTCCATATACGTATTTGTAATTTCAATGGGAAAATTAAAATTAAAATTAAACAAATAAATAATTAAGAATGTATCTTGTTCAGAATGCAATACTGGATAAGAAATCTCGACCAACATGTTTTCAATTTAAAATCATTTCCCTTAAACACGACTATTTTCAGTCTGATTTTCAAATATTTCTTTGAAGTTTCAATTTACAGTAGTTTTCGAATAGAACGTTTTCAACTTTATTCATGTGGTAAAATTGACATGCTTTCTTGTTTATTGAAAAATAAGGGTTGGTTGCTGAAATTCATATCTATAACACATTCAAACTCAAGTCAGCCAGCGCAGATATCCCCCGCTGCTTAATAAACACAACGATCACTGCTTTTACATAGTTCCCTTTATGAGTCAATGTCCATTTTCTTATCTAAAATGTTTATTCCTTTTCCTATATATGTCCCAATTTTAACCACAAACAATGTAGGAGAATGAAAATAATAAAAATTAAAATTAAAAATTAAAATTTTTCTTTTCCTTCCTGTAACTTGTTTCTTTGTGGATATGGTGGACATGGTGGGACCTTGTTTGGTTCTGTTTTTTGTGTTTCCTATTTTTACACATGATTGTTTGATATTAGTTAAAACAGGTTTCGAATAAAAACACTTCTTCAAATTAAAATTCTGCTAAGAAAGAAATAGAAATCTAAGTTTTCTTCCTCTTCTTCGTTTTTTTTCATTTTGCATTTTATAAATAAAGAAAAGCTCATTTACAAAACACTTTTTTTTTTTTTAAATACTAAAATGCCAAGAGAGCTCATTACTTTGCAAGTTGGACAGTGTGGAAATCAAAGTATGTTTAGATCTTTTCCTATGATCAATTCATTTATTATTTTTATTATTCTTTGGGTTCAAATGCACGCAAGGATTTAAATAATGCTCATAGGGTTAGTGTTTAGGAATATGCATAGCATTAGGATGTACTCTCCCCTTTTACTGATTTTTTATTTTTTTTAATTTCAACAACGGAATCTAGTCGGAAACGAGTTCTGGAAATTGTTGTGTGCTGAGCATGGGATTGCACCGGACGGGATATTAGAAGACTTTGCTACAGAGGGAGGAGATCGAAAAGATGTATTTTTTTATCAAGTAGGTCCTTCCCCTTCTTCCTCCCTCTTCCTCCTTTTTTATTTTATTTTTTTTTACTTATCTAGGTATAAAATTATAATTCTAAATTTATACGTTCATGTTATTTCCAAACTATTACATTTCGTATATCTTTGTTCTCATGACTTCCTAAAACACTTTTCTCTTTCTGCCAACTCCTTCTTCTTTACTTTTTCTTTACTTACTTTTTTTTTTTTTTCAAGGCCGATGATGAGCATTATATTCCTCGTGCATTATTACTAGACCTCGAACCACGTGTAATAAATAACATTTTATCTACCCCCTATGCTAATTTGTATAATCCAGAAAACATATTCATATCACCTGAAGGCGGTGGTGCAGGAAACAATTGGTGCAATGGGTATCATTCAGGTCAAACGGTATATGAAGAAATTATGGATATGATGGACCGAGAAGCAGATGGGAGTGATTCATTGGAAGGGTTTATGGTATTACATTCTATAGCAGGAGGTACAGGGTCAGGCATGGGCTCGTTTTTATTAGAAAAACTCAATGATCGGTTTCCTAAAAAAATTGTTCAAACATATTCCGTGTTTCCTAACAATGAAGAAACAGACGTAGTCGTACAACCTTACAACTCTATGTTATCACTTAAAAGATTAGCATTACATGCTGACTCGGTGGTATGTGACACAACCATTTCATGTGAAGATACCTAAACTTCACTTTGACTTCTTTTTCTATATCTTAAGTTTAGTTTTATTAATGGCGTAGATTCGAATGAATTATCACACAAAAGAACATTTTTTTACCCTTTTTTCATGATTTTTTTTTTCTTAGTTAATTTGTGCCGATTCATCTTTCCTATTTCCAACTTTTTTTTTTGGTAATTTTAAATTTTAAACTTTTAGGTGGTACTAGACAACGCAGCATTAAATCGAATTGCTAGTGATAAATTACACATTCAAAATCCCACTTTTGCACAAACCAATCAATTAGTTTCTACAGTCATGTCAGCCAGCACCACCACGTTACGTTATCCCGAGTATATGAACAATGATTTAGTGTCCTTGGTAGCCTCCTTAATTCCTACCCCTCGCTGTCATTTTTTGTCTACGTCTTATACTCCGTTTGCTTCTGAAAATGTAGAAAAAGCCAAAAATGTTCGTAAAACCACCGTGTTGGATGTAATGCGACGATTATTACAACCTAAAAATAAAATGGTCTCATCCAAAGAAACCAAATCAAGTTGTTACATTTCTATTTTAAATATAATTCAAGGTGAAGCAGACCCTACTGAAGTACATAAATCTTTATTAAGAATTCGTGAAAAAAGATTGGCTCAATTTATTCCTTGGGGACCAGCAAGTATTCAAGTGGCTTTAAGTAAAAAATCACCTTACATCCAAACTAGTCATCGTGTGAGTGGATTAATGTTATCAAACCATACCTCGATTGCCACGGTAATACTTTTTTTTTTTCTTATGTTTTTATACACTATCATTATCCATAAGTATTCTGAGAAAGAGTGCTAATTTTGTCTTTTTTCTTTTTCTTTTCTTCTTTTTCTTTTTTTTAAACAAATACTTGTTTTTTATTTAAAAAACAAAAACAAAAACAAAAAAAAAAAAAAAAACACCGAATCTTAAAAAAATCGACAGCTCTTTAAACGAACATACAGCCAATACGATCGTCTTCGTCACCGTAATGCCTTTGTAGATCAATACAAAAAAACACCAGTCTTTGCTGATAGTTTGGATGAATTTGATGAATCTAAAGAGGTGGTGCAAGAATTAATCAATGAATATGTTGCGTGTGAATCTCCAGATTACATTCATTGGGTATTTTCTCTTTTCTCTTTTATATATAAATAAAAATATAAATATAAAAATGTTTATTTATTTATTTATTTAATTTTTCGATTCTTTTGTTTTTTAACTTACTTTTCGGTACATCAAACACACTAAAATTTTTTATTTCCTCAAAAAAAAAAAAAAAATTTTTTTTCTTTTGACTTTCTTCCTTGATTCTTTTTCTCACTATCCAGGGTGTACCAACGTCAAGTACCTCAGACGATGCTAATATGGGATATTATAATTATGGTGGCATGGGGAATTCTATGCCCCATTCTATTTCTGATGAACCTGATTTTTCAACGCGAGTATAAACTCAAGGATAGATATAATTGCTTTAAAAAGTGAGTATTTTCAAATCATTCTTTGATAGTCATTTAGAATTTAAAAAAAAAAAAAAAAAAATCATTTTTGTATTCTTTTATTTTTTTTGTGAATTTGTCAAACTGTATTTTTAACTAAAAAAATAAACTTTATGAAAAGCCAATAACTGAAAAGGGCATTTTTTTTCTTTTCTTTTCTCTTTTTTTGTTCTGGGTCGTTTTGATAACTCTGGTGTTTTTGCTGTTATTTTCTATAAACTTAAATCAAATCATTTTTTCATTTCTCGTTTTTTTATTTTGTTAAAGTTTTTTTATTTTTTTAACTTTCCTTTTTTCTTTCCTTCCTTCCTTTTTTTGGTTTCTTAATTGTGTGTGTATTCAATATTCTTCAGGATACATTTGTAAATTTATTAATCTATTTAATCGGAGCTCTGCTCTTCCTCCACCATTACCCCCTTGAACCCTCAATATTATTACCATTTTCTTAATTTTAATGTTGTTTAAACTCCTTGATGAGAATGAAAAAAAAAAAAAAAACTGAAAGAAATAGTTATTAGGCAAATGAACCAGG
>JADGJU010000295.1:0-11830 GCA_026937265.1 Coelomomyces lativittatus
GGGGGGGGGCGTTTCTACATTCAAAAAAAACCATCAGCAAAGTAATGATGTCATCTGAATTTTCCTACAGATTCAATTAACAATTTTTAGATTTCTTTGCATATAATTTTTGATATGTTTTCTGTGTATTAGACATAGTAACGTAATGAGTGGTGGCTACAAAAACGTTCCTACTAAGCAAACCCCTGTTGGAAGTCTTCTAGAATTATGCAATTCAGTTAAAGGGAGTCTTGAAAATGTTAGTTTCAAAACTTCAAGGACCAAAGAAGACTTTGAAGGTAGATCTTTAGTTCAGCCATTTTTCATTTTCATTTTTTCTTTTTTTTTTTTGGGTGTGTGTTTGCGTGTGTTTGTCGTCAGGATACGCGTATCTCAACACTTTTCAGTCCTATAAGCGTCGTTTGATGAACCACACTCGTTTATGAAAATGGCTTTAAATTAAGAAAGAAGCCTTCATGAAGAAGCTACATTATTCATTGAATTAAATACATACCCTTCCTCTATAACCAATGCTGACAGAAGAAAAACAAAACGTTTTCATTCCATTATACTTACCTACTCATATATTTATCTTCATACATTCTCTATGTATATATCAATCTATCTATCCATCCCCCCTCGTACTCTACACAGGAATTTTAAAGGAAAATGAACAACTCCGAGGATATCTAGAGTCACTTATTTCACGTATTTTAGAGTACCCAGAAGCATTAGATGTTTTATCCGTATCACCACTTACATGAACGCTCTCAATGGTCTAAAACTTACATAATTAAATGCAATCATTTAGTATATTAGAAATTATGAAGTTGACGTGACATGTAAATCCCATTAAAAAAATTTCAATAAAGATAATACTCAGTCTAATATTTTCTTTTTTTTTTCATGAAAACCAAAAAGAAAAGAGAAATGAAAACACAGGAATTACAAAAATAATGAAAGAATCTATTTCAAGAAGTTGGACTAATGGGTGGGTGCTTTAGGAATGAAAATAGACTTATAATGAATTTAAACAACATTACTAAATAAAACTTATTTTTCATGAAAAAAAAAAAAAAAAAGACCCAGGAAATTTCAATAAATCCAATAAAAAGTCAAAAAAGCAGTAAAAGTGAACCAAAAATTTGAACCTTCTATTATTCTAAGGTTAAGAAGTCAAAATTTTGTAAATCTAACTCCTTTTTCAAGTGAAACAATAATTGGAATAGCTGTGGTAGCCACTTTTCTTCATTTCTTCAATAAAAAACACTCACCTCGTCCAAAGAACGTTTAAGTAATTACGAATCTCCATCCTCCCTAGTCCTTGTGTAAACAAACTCAAGGCTATCTCTGTTCACACGTGCAGTTCTCAAAGGTACTTCCGACACTCCAAAACTATCCAAAATAGCACGTGTCATGCATAAAGCGATTGTTCTCGAAACCAACAACAATCCAACCCAGCTTAATTGCATGTAAGAATGCAATACAAGTGCACTAGCCACCAACATGTAAAGTGACCTCCCCACCGCCTTGACGTAAGCGCGACGTAAGGCAGGAAAGAAGTCATGTTTCCGAATTAAACTGCATTGATAATGAATGTAAATAGCCAAGCCAAGAAACAAAAGCAGTAAGAAACATTGTGTTAAGTAATTAGGACTATCCAAAAGTTGAAGAGCGGAGAAAATCGAATTTTTTTTGGTGGATGAACAACGCAGTGAAAGCCTAAGAAGACGATAAATGTGCACGTGTTGTGTGGGTCGACACATTTAATATTTTTAACTATCTAAGAATGACTATAAAAAAAAAAGGAAAAGGAAGAAAAGTTTAGAATTTTGTCCCTTAACCCCGTTCACAAGTGAAATATTCAAAGATTAGGTATGTGTCTTGTTCAGTAAAGAAAGCATTCTGAAGATGTTTTTCTAACTATCTAAAAAAAAGGTACACGTAATGGAATTCAGAGGTTTAAACTTACGTGAAAAAACAACACTATTGTTAACGACGTACGCGCAAAGTGAATGGGTTAATTTTTGAATTCTCAAACCCTGCTTTATAGAAGTCAAATCTTCAAAAAAGAAAAGATGATGTTTTTAATTTAATGAGTAAGTGAAAGTTGAGTAATGCAAAAAAAAAAAAAAAGGGTGAACGACGGGAAAATTTATTTTACTAAGGAAACAATATATAATTAAAATGGGAATAAATAAAAAAACAAAAACAAGAAAAAATGAATTTAAATAAATGAAGAAAAGAAAAGAAGGTAAAAATAAAAAATAAAAAATAAATTTTTTTTGTAAAATTTAATTTATTTATTTTAATGGAATGTCTCACATTCAAGTTTTGAATTGAATTGAAATGATATGAAATGAAAGGAAATGCTTGATGGATTTAATAAATAAATATTTGAATGAAATAAAAAAAAAAATTGTTTTTTTGTCTGCATTTTTTTTTTTTTTGCAGTGAATGGAATGTGTTACAAAACTATTAAAAAATAATCACGTAAAGTATTACGCGTGTTTTTGTAAGTATAAATAAATAAATAAAACGTTGTATTCCAAAAAAAAAAAAAAGTAAAGACTACACTGCACTCACCTTTTTTTTTTCTTTTTTTTTTTAAATATTAGAAACGTTTTTAATACTTTTTAATTTTTTCAGTGGGGTTCATTTTACTGTTTATTAAGTTAAATAATATATAAAGGATAAAACCTTACAAAAAGTAATAGTTAAACATAGAGACTATTTCGTAAAGGAAAAAAAAAAAAAAAAAAAAAAAAAAAGAACATGATCATTTTGAAAACTTATTTTGTTTTATATATATATTTTTTTTACGTTTTCTATCAAAAAATACAAATATTCTTACACTTCCACACCTCAATATTCTAATGACAAAAAGAAAAATCAATAATAACAACAAGGAAAATAAAAATAAAAATAAAAATAAAAATAAAGAACACATCGTACAATGGGTATTCAAACTTTTTTAGTCTATTATCTAAGAAAATAGTCAACGGAGTAGAGTAATGGGTTCTTTGCATAGGAGAAAAACACTTCATTTTTTTTTTTTTTTTTTAAACTAAGAGTTAAGCTTAATTTAAAATCAAAAGAAAAACATTACCTTTAATAAATACAAGGAATCAGAAAAAAAGAAGAAGAAGACCTTCTTCTATTTTCTACCTAACTCATCAGTTAGTCTAATGCTGCATAGATCTATGATAATCCACAGTTTTCAACTCTCCGGTGAAAAAAACAAACAAACGAAGGAAAACGGATATAACAAAACTACAAACCAACACTGAAGGTCTTTAGCGGGGGAGTAGTCACCTACGAAATCGAAAACTAACTTAACGTGACATAAGAGACGATTGGCAACCATAATGGGCTACTTTCCTTGTGTCTTTCCATGTAACAAAAGCACTAAAAGAAGGAGAAAATAATTCAAACGTAGAATTAAGGGGTCATGAGATGCATCGTAAACTTAGAGTTAAATTTAAAAAAAAAAGCCATTAAAGATAACAAGATACAGAAAAACGGGGGGGGGAGGAGGGGGAAAAGGAGGAAACAAATACCTAGTCCCAATTCTTTTTTTACATATACAGCATAGAACAACGTCATCGATGATCACGGAACCTAAATGTAGCTTAGCCAGTTGTAACTGATAAATTGTTTTTTCTTTACCAGCCAGATTTCTTGTTAAGATCGATTGATGTAAGGCGGCTTGAGAGCGGGCGTAGGCGCTTGCTAGACAAGAATGAATGTCTTTTAAGCAGACATTAGCATCAAGCACTTGACATAACGTGGCCAAAGATAAATGTTCAGCATACAACTGTACCAACACTTGTAATTTAGGATCGCATGATCGGTGCGATGCTAATATCAGTTCATTATGAAACTGCCCCACTTCATTAACAAAACTAAAATTAGAACAGAAAAAATAAAAAAAATAAAAAAGATGGGATATGAAAGGGTGGAAATGATAGAAACAAAGTTAGTTCGTACAATCTCAATGACGGTGATAAAGTGGTCGTTTTTTAAAAGTTAAAAGAAGAAAGAGAAAAGAAATATGTATATGAGAATTACCTTTTGGCGCGCTCTAAGTCTTGAATTTTCTCAATTAATAAACAAAAGCATTTCAAAGTTTCATTTGTTCGTTTGAAAAGAATGAATTGTTCTTCAAAAAAAGTGTCTGGGATAATGCCCATGGCCATCCCTAATACAAGAATACTTTCTTTTTCTAAATGTGAGCGTAACTTGGTCGTAAAGGAACCGTTTTCAGGTTCGGCTTGGATACCAAGAACCAAATACTTAAGATAATGTAGATGCAAATCTTGGTCGAAATTTTTTTCATTCACTTCCATTTCTAGTTTATGTTCAATGTAATTCAAAACATCGTATGCCGGTACATTTGAAGCTAGAAAATCAATCACTCTCTGTGTGGGTAAAGTTGTAGCATAAAAAAACTCTAAAGCTTGTTTGGAATCTATCTCTAAAATCCACCGTAAATGATCAAATATCAATGGAAATTCAGATTCAATGGTTTCTAAACGGTGAAGATACAAAAAATGAGAAGAGAGATCTTTATAATAGGGTGACGCATCAGTGCCTGGAATCCTAAAGGAAAAAAAAAAATTGATATAAAAATATGAGACAAAAAAAAAAGAAGACATTGATGAAATTGAATAGAAAAAAAAAATTGAGAGAGTATCGAATCCTGTTTAAAAAATTTATGGATATTAATGAAAGTAAAATGAGAAGTGGAATCGTACGAGTATAGCTGTTTGAGTGTTTTCAAAGCTCCACCATGCATTTCTTTCCCTTGATAAAATTCTATCAGCTGAGAATATTTCTAGGGAAAAGAAAAGAAAAATTCAGTGAGCAAAACTAAAAAATGTATGCCCCAAAATTCAATTTAATCAAAGTAACAAAAAAAAGATGAGGGGGAGTGAGGAGTCCCATGGTTTTAAACTTTTGCGGCACTAAGTCCTAATATATAACATAATTATGAAAAAGGTAAAAAAAAAAAAAAAAAAGAATGAAAGAAAAATGTTGGAAGGCACAGACGTACCGCGGCCCACCCATCAAAGAAATAAAAGTTGTACCTGATGACTCCAAAGTAGTTCTGTAGTAATTTCAATATCACAAAGGTTTTTCACACGAACAAGTGGACCCAACATGGCATCTGAATTTTCGATTAAGTAAAGTTGTAATAATGCTGTGTCGATGATGATAGCTTCTCGGTGAACCTCTTCCGGGTTCCATTCGTTACTTAATTTGGTAAGCAAACTTGAGGAAGTCGAATGCAATGAACTGGAGGATGCCTGAATTGATGCGTTTGTAAATGGAAGAAATTGAGGGTCCGAAAAAGTAAGACGAAGCCTATTCAGCATGGACCTCCAATCCGAAAGGAACCTAGAAAGAATCTTTTTAGATTCTGGGGTAGTTGAAGAGACAGTTTTTTCAATGCCCAGGATTGGAATCCCACCTCCTCCTAGTTTTTCTACTAAGGAAGAAAGAAAAGGGAAAAATGGAAACAACGAAATAATGGAGGAGGGAGGGATACACAGTTCTTTGAACCAGTGCATGGCTTCTGGATATGCATTTGTTTTAAATAAATGGTACGCATTTTCTAATCGAGTGGCATGAAGGAATTGTCTTTTATCGTCTCTAGATAAATCACTTGCTTCAATCAAATCTACACAAGCATCGTATTGATGATGTTCTTTTAATTTGGAAATGATGTGTTCCAAAGGGAGTAAAGCAAATCTTTTAAGTAAACTATCTTCGACAATATACACGAAAAAATTCGTCGCACACCATTTGATTGGAGTATGAAACTGTAGAACTTGAACTAACTGTTCATTGAGCTTCACCTGGATAGTTTTCGATCCTTGAAGTAATCCAAAATTAAATGGATGTAAACACATCAAATCTTCAAGAACCACCGTCCAGTCGGATTTTGCTTGTACATCATCTTCGATTTTTATTAAGAGTTGATTGTTAAAGGCCATAAGACCTTGTGACATAATTTTCACACCCACTTTACCGCTTGAGCGAAGTGAAAACGAAGTGATGTTCCATGAATGCAATAGAGTGGTCTCCATTGAATCTATATTTAACAATTGAATTTCTTTCGAAGAAGCAATCGCAATGATGGGAGACTGAGGGTGGAAACTAATAGACCGACATGTAAAAGGTAAAGTGTATTCTCTCTAGAGCAAAAGGAGAGCCACATGTTGATCAGCCAAAACATCGAAATACCTATGTTTTATTTCATTTATTTTTAAAAGGAGCCCAAAACAAAAATAATAATAATACATAGATAATTTGGATTTCAAGTTTCGAAGATCTTCTTTGTTTTTTTTAATTTCTTCGTTCTTGGTTTTCAGTCTCTAGATATACACGATGTAGGGAAAGAAAGAGCCAGTCAAAAGTTTAGAGACTTCGAATACAATCCTTCATACTTCGGCTCGTTTTTCAATTTTTTTTTTCTCGAATTTTCTATTCCTTCTGGAGTTCTTGTAACTCAGGGAAATGTTGAGGATAAATTTAAGATGAAAAATGTACTAAACTGAGAGCTGGTACGAAAAGAAAGTACATACCAGATTGAAATTTTCATTCTGGACATTGTAGGCTTCATGAATGAACGCCATTTGATTACGAAGTAATTCTTCTACTTGATTTTTCAATTCCGTTTCGATAGGGAGAGTAGATAAACAGGTGAAGATGACTTTATGACTTGCATCTATTTGGAAATGGACGAGATCTGAAGCTGATCCGTCGTGAAGTGAAGGGCGTTTCTTTTGGTTGGTATTCAAATCAGACGATCGTGGGGTCACACTGGGTTTAGTGGATGAAGAAGAAATCAAATTGGAAGCACTTTGGGCTCGTGTTGCTATTACTTTCGTCTTTAGAAAATCATGAGAGAGCTCTGAAAATGAATAGATACCGTCCTGACGATGGTCTTGGTTCAATGAGAAATCTTTCTTTTTTTTCGCTCCATTTTCTAGTATAAAGAACCAAAGAGAGAAAAAGGGGAGAAGAAGTAGGGAAAGAACCCGAAAAGGAAGTTAGTAATGAAGAAGAAAGTTCATGGTTTTCTTAAAATTTAGTTTCAAACATTTTCAAAGAGAAGCTGATAAAAGGCTAAAAATAAATATATGTATAAACTAATCTCTTTTCGCGATAAAAAATTTGAAACTTACTCTCTAATTCTTTCAATTCCTCCGAACTCATTGCTCTAGAAGTTTTTGATTTATGATGCTTTATATTGGACAATGGGACAAAATTTATGGGAATGATAGTAGAATCCTCAAGATTTTCGTCTTTTGATTTATTTTTTCTGTTGTGGGACCTAGGTTTCTTGATTGAAGTTGTTTTTTTCATTGAGGGGCCGTCAATGGGTTTCTTTTCATCTTTATTTATCTAAAAATAATAAGGAAAGTAGTATTCAGTAGATGGAATTTCAATTTAAAATAAACGAATTAATAAATAGTGACCCTAAAATTTGTTTATCAAAATGAAATTTACCTCTTCACGCTGTGTCTTGACTATTGAAGGGGGAGAATTTGATGTATAAATAGATGAATCCTTTATCTCAGGATGATCGATGAGATCTGTTTTAGCGTTCTGGTTTTCAATGGACATTGAATTAAATGCATGGTTTAGACCTTGATTCGAGATCGAATTTTTTTCAATCTTTGATATGAGATCAATTCCTTCGGGAGCCGTATCATTTAGTTTCGATTGAGTTGATGAACTTTCCACGGTTCCTGAATTTTCAGAGAACGGCAAAAAAACCTTGGCTTAAGTAGAAAGAAATAGAAAGAAAGAAAAAATCCAGTAAAGTTTAATTTTTCAAAAGTTCCATTGAATTTATAGCCAACAAATTTCATTTGATACAAAAAAAAAGGAAGTTAGAGATAGGTAGGCGAGTTAGTTAATATAATAGTTAAACATGTATGTACATGCTTGATTTGCAGTATTGATCAATGGAGTATTAAAAAAATAATAAATAAAGTAGTTATTTGATAATTGAAATGACCTTGACATACTTGGTTTAGGATTTGTTTGCGAATATGAAAACCTTGTAATTTTTGTGGCTTGACCTGGGGTATAAGAATAGCGTTCATATCTGAGCGGTGGAGATGGCTCCATGAAACCTGGTTCTAAAGTCGGCGTGGAAAAAGAGCTGGATTCGACGTTACTTGGATCATTTAAATTGTTAAAATCGTGTACAGCCTCGTTTATTGTAAAGCTGCGCGTTGACTCTTGCTTCAGTCCTAGAGTTGAGCATTAAATTTAAAAAAAAAAAAAAAAAAAAGGGGAATCCAATAAGAAAAATTTCATTAAAATTAGCTGATGTTTAGTTTCGCGCTTAAGATAAACTTGCTAAAAATGTTTTACATTACCGTTTACATCGATAGTTTCAGTCGGCATTCTTAGTGGTTACCTTTTTCCATGTAACATGGAATTCAAAAGAGAGAAAAAAATTAGAAAAATTCTAAAAACGTTGTTAGTCCTATCTCCTTTAAAAATTATTTAAAAACAATTGGGAAATATAATTTGAAGTAAAAATTTGTACTTCTATTTTAACAAGACACGAAAAGGATATTTATAATTTAAAAAAATTGAAAAAATCATATGCCTAAAAGTAAGAAAAAGGATGGATTCTCTCAAAGGATGTGATTGACACGAACTTACTATTTTTAACTTCTAACTAAAGTTTTAAATGTATATATAAAAGATCTTGAATTTTTTTCAACTTCTCAAAGGAATAAAATTTTTTACATGGATAAATTGAATACGACACACATTTAAAAAATGAATTCAAATTAGAAAAGTAGGGTGAAGAAAATCTTTAAGGTTCAGGGTTTTCTTTAAGTTTTAGGGTAAATTTTTTTTTACCTCAATTTAAAAAATAGTTACAATAATAATAATCGAAATCTAAGCATCATTCGTATTTGAATTTTTAGAGTCTCATAATTTTTAGTTCAATAAAAATAAGAAATAACCCCCCTCCCCCCCCCCCCCCAAAAAAAAAAAAAAAAAAAAAAAAGACGTCGAGAGAAATGGAAATTTTCCTTTCTTTAGAAAGCTATTTCACTCCTTCCTTCATTTTTTTTTCTTTTAGGATAAATATAAAATTTAAAATTTAAGAAGAAAAATGAAATTGACTTTCTAAAAAAAAAAAAAAAAAAAATGCTTTCACGATAATATTGGAATCTTTTTTTCTACCTTTTTAAGCACCGTGAAAGGCGGATTAAATTTATAGAGAATTAATTTTCGATGCATTCCGATGGCCATGGCATGAGCATTTTCAGTGGACAAAAAAGTGAAATCACTGGACAGTGGTGATTTTACATCCTTTAGTGCCTGAATCAGTTGAAGAGAATGAGCATCATGAACGAAAGCAGTGTTATCTAGAAATAATATTGGCCATTAACTCCATGCATACAGTTTATACATCAATTCCACTTATACATAAAAAGATCGATAGGAGTGAAAGGAAAAAAAACAATGAAATAAAGATAGATATATACCTGTGAAGGTCAATAACAAATTAGAATTAGAAGAAAGGTACAATGTATCTATTGATTTTTTTGAAAATTGAGGCTTTGAAAGAATTAATTTACAGAGGGAATGTGTAGAGGAAGGGCTTTCAATGGGGGTAGATGGAGTAGAGTTTGGAATAAGAAGAGAGGAAGGTGAAGAATTTTCAATGAAAGAAGAGGTAATTTTGTAAACGGTTAAAGATCCTGTAGAGTAACCAAGATAGAGTTCCGAATCAGAAACAGAAATGGTAAAACAAGAGATATTGGAAGAGGAAGGAATAGAAGTGAACAACAGTTCTTCTTGAACTACGTCGTACATTTTTTGTTTTGTTTCTGTTGCTGGGTTATATCTATTTCTGAGAATGAAAGAAGAAGAGTAAAATTAATGACTGTTAATTAATTATAAATTAAATTTTTATTTAGTTTTATAAACAAATAAAAAAAACAAAAGAAGAAGATAGGTAAAATCATCCCCAATCACGCTCACAACTTTTAGTAATTTCCCATGCTACACATCAAAAACTATCAACATCCAAAGCAGGGAAAAAAAAAAAAAAAAAAAAAAAAAACCAATTGGTTTTTAGTTTCAAATGCATTTTTTTTAAAAGTTTTTTAAAAAAATTAACACGGCAATAATCATTCATAATCCAGTAAAAGATATTAATGGTAAATAAAAAAATTAACACACTAATAATGTCCAAATAAAAAAACCATCGATCACGGCGGGACTCGAACCCGCAATCTTTAGATCCGAAGTCTAACGCGGTATCCATTTCGCCACGCGACCTTCATGGTTGTCATTAATGGAATTGTTGACGTATATAAATGACAAATAGTTTTTTCTACAATTCGATTTTATCATTGTTGTTTTGTATTTTTGGGGGGAAATTTTTCAAAATATCAAAATACAAAAATAATTGCCAAAATGCCTGTTCCTTTCAAAAATTTGAATTGAGATTTAAACTATCTTCTCCTAAAAATATATCATGGATATAATTTTAACTAACAATGCTCATTTCTTTTTTCCTTACAAATTAAAAAAAAAAAGGAAAAAAAAAGTTTTTATTGATTTTGAGAGTACTTATTATTTATGAGGCATTTTCTATTTTTAAAAAATTATTTTATCCCTATGCGGGGAGGAATTGTGGAGTATATAAACGAATTCTTAGAGTACATAAACGCAGCAAAAGTCGGTGCTTTATCTCTTAGTTAGTTATCGTCTATTCCATTCTATGAATAATATATTGCGTAGCCATCATCAGCGAGTGCAATTCGAGGCTTTTGACCTATTAATTCATGAATTTGATCGCTAAGCGCTTCACGAAATTGTCTCTCCCCTTCTAATATATCGGACTCTAGATAAGAGTACTGCTTCATACTACGATTGGTGATATAATGACCCTTTCCCGTTCTAAACGAAAGCAAAACCCATTTAACGAAGATGGTGCTTTCGATTTCTCGGCAACCCTCCGACTTCAGAAAATACTTAAAAGCATTAATTCCAACATTAGAAATTGCCCATTCCAGATTCTGACATTTTGTTTGAAAAACAATTTTGGCATTTAATTTGACAACTTCGTTCTGCAAATTTGAAATCGATTGGTCAAGAGCAGTCATGTTTACCGCGATCAATGTTTTTATCGACTCCACAGACTTTCCTATTGAAGAAGACCCGATTGACAACGACTTTAAGGTCTCCACGGTTTCGTTGCTCATTTTAAGCGAAGTGGACTGAACATGAGAGCAGGCAGCTTTGACAAGCTCTTCAGCAGCGCTAGCCAGTTTCGACGAATCTTTTGGAGCAGTGACAGAGGTCATTTTCGTTAGGGAAAAAAAATGAAGAGGAAAAAAAGAAGTTTTACATTGTCTTCATCCCTGCCGAAAACCCCAGATTAAAAAAAAAAGAAATTTCCAAAAATGGTAACCGTCAGTGCTTCAAAAAAAAAACTACAACCGCAATCACCCTCCCTCACAATGTAAAAGAATTTCTAAAAATTTCTAAAAAAACCGAAAATAAAATAAAATTGCGTAAAGATATGCAACAAAAATGTAATTTTCAGCTGTGTATTGTTACATAAAATGTTCTCTCTTTCTTAAATCAATACATCGATTGAAAAAGAAATTATCACTCCTTTAAAAAAAAACCGGCAAGCTCCATTTATTTTTTTTAGTGAATTAAAGAAAAAAAAAAAAATAAAAAATCAAATTTTCAGTGTAGTCTTGAAATTCAAGAAAGAGAGGGAGAAAACAACGAAGAAAGAGATAAACAAATAGATAAATATAAACGTTTTTACTTTATTAAATGAGTC
>JADGJU010000296.1:0-11824 GCA_026937265.1 Coelomomyces lativittatus
AAAAAAAAAAAAAAAAAAAAAACAGATATCTATGAATTGATTTTATCACTTTTTACCCTTTTCAAATTTGTTCAAATTTGAATTTTTTTTTAGATTTATTTATTTATTTTTAAATTCATATAATTTTTTCACAAAGCTAAGAGGTGTGTGTGTGGAGAGAAAGAGACAAATAAGAGAGATTTTTTCAAGCTCGATTTAACCATGGAGAGATTTGCAAAAAAAGAGTTTTATACCGTAGTCATAGGTGGATTTCTTTTATCGAATACAGCTGGGTTCATCAACGCGGTGTCGTTGGCAGGCTTATTAAGTGCACCTGTGTCACATGTGACGGGAAGCGTGACTAAAATTGCGTTGTCGATGTTAAAAGGTGACGTGAAATGGATGGGGGTGTATACGAGTATGGTGTGTTCGTTTATGTTAGGCGCGATGGTATCGGGGTACATGATAGGAACAAGTAAATTTCAATTAGGAAGGAAATATGGGATGGCGTTGTTATTAGAATCGGGGGCATTGACCCTGGGATGTATTTTATTGAATTTTGAATGGACCATGGGAGAATCGGTGTTGGCGTTTGCTTGTGGATTACAAAATGCCATGGCCAGCTCGTATTCAGGAGCCGTGTTAAGAACCACCCACATGACTGGCATCACCACCGACATCGGGATTATATTAGGTCAATTGGTGGCTCGTACATCTCAAGTCGAAGTATGGAAATTAAAAGTGTTTATCCCATTACTGTTTGGATACGTCACCGGTGGTGTATTGGGGGGAGTCTTTTTCGATTTGATAGGAATTCGTAGTTTAATGATCCCCGCTACCATGCTCTTTGCTTGTGCTTTGTTTTATTTGACTTGGGAACCAGCTAAAGAAGCTCGAGAAGCGTTACAATTCGCAATGAAAAAAATTCAAAATGAAGTCGAACTTGGGGTACGTCGAGTCACCATCCCCATTGTCGACCTAGCTAAAACGGGTGCAGCCAATTTGATCACTAAACCACTTCATTCGTTTTCTAATAGAGAAGTTTCAATTCAAATACCTACAGTGATTTATCCAGAATCTAAATTTCAAACGGTTCCCATTGAAGTGCAAATACAAGAGTTCATGCAAGCCATAGAGGTAAAGTTAGTTTAGATAAGAAATGAACTATGTTTTTTAAATAGTATTTTTCATTTGAAGAAAGTGTAAAAAAAAAAAAAAAAAATCATTTAAGGAAGAATGTATCCTTGTCTACCTCACACAACAAACATGACTTGCTCTATATTATTTAGGCAGAACGCATGGCAACCACACAGAAAAAGAGTCAAGCGACAAAGGTTGCCGTTGAAAAGTCAATGGGTGAAGGTGCACCTGAAAGTGAAGAAAATTTACTTTCATCAACTTCGGAACCATTGATTCCCATCCATTCCACTGTAAACGTTTCAACTGAAAAACAAGACCAACGGCAAACGGACCAATACAAATAAAACAAGATTGAATCTTGAAAGAAAAAAAAAAAAAAAAAAAAGGTAGCGAAACGTCAGTAGCCAACAAAATCGCTGAAAAGTTTTATTTTTATTTTTCTAAGTCTTCACTTTAAGTTTAATGCATTCCTTTAATTTAATTCTATCGTCTCCCTTTCCATTTCATTATGTAGAACGATCTACTTCACCCTACGTGTATGTACTGCTTTGGTTACATTTCGTGATTAAAAATGCATATTTCAATTAAAATCCTTGATCTGATTGTATATTTTGGAACCCACTTCGACTCACTACAACCCTCTACTTTGTCTCTGACGGGCTCTGTCCTTTACATCTATTTTTGTATAGTTTCTTAGATTCACATTCTTTTTCTTTCTTTCCTTCACTTCACAATACCACAACCAGGAATAAAATGGTATCACCTAATGTAAAAGTTAGTTGATTGAAGAGTGTTTAATAACTCATTTGTCAGGACTCTGTAAAACTTTTTTGCTTGGCCTTATTTTTTTCTTTTTTTTTCATACACTCACGGAGGTTACCTTTATCAGTTTTTGAAATGAAATGTTGATGGTAAAGAAATCCAATGAAGCATAGTAGTTATGGTGGACCTCTTGTTATGAGTACTTATCGAGTAGCGTTACCTTCTGAATTGTGTTTTTTTACCATCAACATTTCATTTAAAAAAAAAAAAAAAAAAAAATGAAATTCTAAAAGTGTATACATTGGTTTTTAGTAAACCACCAGGATACGAATCCATAAATATCTACTAAATCTCCTTCTATTAAAAAAAAAAAAAAAATGAAGTCCTTTCCTTCATAGACCCCAGGCCACTTTACCCTACATTTTGACGTAACAATTCCTTGACTTCAAGGATCCCTTCTATACTCAATGCTTTTTTAGGACCTAATTCAAGTTCAATCCGTTGGACAAAGTCCTGTAAAAACTCAATATGGGCAAGTTGGTATCGATCGATCCCTTTTAATACAGCCATTAAGGATAAACATTGATGTGCTACAAAGTAACCGTACAGGTGCGCCACCGCACTCATTTGCTTTTTGGAGGGTTCTGTTTTTAAAAAGTCCCATAATGTATACTGATAGGTAATTTTATACGCATGTTTCCATTCACAGAGTTTTAAAGAGAGGTGAGCGTAGTAAGGATTAAATTTTTTTTCCTACGGACCATGAAGTGTTTTTTAAATGAATATGAATATGAAAGTAAATTAGGGAAAGAAAAAGAGAAGTCGTTAGAGTTTCAATTTAGATAGATTGATCTAAGGAAAAGGTTTACTTTTTTTCCTATTGATTTCCTTTAAAAATAAAAAAATAAAATAAAAAAAAGGACTATTCTAAGCTTGGAGTACCTTCCCAGCACACTGCACAATGACTCGAACTATATCTCGTTCTTGTTTCTCCTTTAAGCCTAGTTTTAAGAATCTCTCATAAGCGTCCATGTAATCCTAGTCCAATTGAAAATCATGAGGATTCAAAACGAAGAAGTCATGGGTCGATTTAGACAGTTGCATTTGAATAGAAAAAAAAAATGATAGATAAAGTTAGTAACGGTTATGAGAAGTAAAAAAGAAAAAAAAAAAAAATCATTCATTACTTACCTCACTTGTCATGAGAATTCCAAATATGGTTCTACGTAAATCTGAGTTCATGTGATGTTTTTTAGCCAATTGTAGTAACATTGAAGAATCATTCCCAGTAGATATGGAGTGGGTAGAGGAAGAAAAGGTGCAAGGTGGAATGGAAGTCCACCAAGCTTCGGTATTTAAGATCAACGACAACGTAGGCTCTAAAGGTTCCCATTTCATGAGTCCTCTTTTTTTAAGTTCTTGAATGCATAAGGTCAAATAAGGAGATTCATTAATTTGAAAGAAACTTTGTCGACGAAATTTGTTTTGTGTCAATTCCAATAAAGCTTCTAAACCAAATTTGAACTTTAAGGAGGGCGTCTTGCTGTTTGAATAGGCCGAAGTGGCCACAGTATGTATTAGAGAAGTAATTGATTTAAAAGTTTCAGGATTCGATTTATGTAGTTTAATACCCGTCACTACATGATGTTTAGGTCAGTAAGCCCCCAAAGACAAAATTAAAAAAAAAAAAAAAGCGAAGAATGAACCCGATGCTTACATACAGCGAATGCATCGAAGTAAAAAATCAAATTGAGATACAGAAAAATTATTGGCCATTTCTTGAAACAAATCGAAAATCAGTTGATTTGAAATACCCTTCATGTATAAACCCCATGAATCCATCCAGGGATTGGATTTATTTTTATTTTTTTAAAAAGAAAAGAAAATGAATGGATGAATTTCAGCAACACCCTCTTTCCATCCTATTTGTTTGTTTATAATCTAATTTTACAACATAAAGACTCGTAAGTAAAAAAAGAGAGAAATGAAGAAGAAGAGAAATCCAAGGAGCTACCGTACATCCAAATTATAAATGAAAGCCATCAAAATTAATAAAAACCCTTGTTCCTTTGTCCCACTTTCGTTTGCACAATGTAATTCATGCCATCGTCGAACACAATGATGCACCCACATAGCGACAATATCCATACCACATAAAGTTCCAATGCACAGAATAAAACCTGAATGAACCAAGACAAAGTTGTCGAGTAAAAGGGTTTGTTGTGTGACCGACTTAAGAAGTTGAGTGATCAATGAGTGGATGGTTTCTATTCATTTACAAAGAGAAAGAGAAAGAGAAAGAGAAAGAGAAAGTGAAAGTGAAAAGGGTGTCTTTAGTCAATAGATTTCCTTTTGTTTTCTTTATGAAAAATCAAAAATCTGAAGAGAACCCAATAAATGAACTAGAACGGTCTTTTCTTTAGTTTAGTTTAGTTTAGTTTTACATTACCTTCTTTTGGATACGTTCTGAAAAGAATTTCCACTTCATTTAGCATAGCATTTAAATTGGATTCGGAGAGTTTATTTGAAATGGAAGCCATGGATTGAGTTAATGTTTTACCATGTTGTAAGGTAGAGGTAGAGGTAGAGGTAGAGGGAGAGGTAGAGACGTGAGGATCTAAATCTACATGAACTTCGTTTTTAGACAACGAACTTGAATGAGAAGGGTTGATGGAAGTGAAGAATGCAACCGGTTCGTTCTTTTTATTTTTTTGTAATTTAATGGAATGTTTTCCATTAAAATTTGACAACCTTGAAGAAGAAGTGGTGTTTAGTTTCGGCATTTTGTTTCAATCTGTTTCAATCCAAAAACCAAGAAGTAAACGTTAGAGTTTTTTTTTAAAAAAAAAAAATCAAAATCAAAATCAAAATCAAAAGAACAACACCGATATATATCTATGATCGATCTAAATAATTGAATCAAATAGAATCCAAAGAAAGAAAAGGAGAGATGTTTTAGCAAGGGATGAGAATGATAATGATGATGATGATGATGATGATGATGGTTTTCATTTCTTTTTCTTCTTCTTATTTATCTTTCTAGATAACTAGATAACTAGATAACTAGATAAAATCACAGGATCTTCTTTTGAATGTATATAAATTAGATTTATTTAGTCAGTAAAGGTAAAAAAGGTAAAAAAGGAAAGTGAGTTGAATTGATGAATTGGGATTTGTTTCTAGGGTTCTGTTTGTGTTTGGTTAAGAAATTTAAACTCAACTCTCACTAACTCTAAAGGAAATTTAAACTTTTTCAACACCACATGAATCAATAAGAAAATAAATAACATAAAAGGTGTGAAAAATGGAATTTTTTTGAGTGGAAAAAAAAAGAACAACAAGAACAACAAGAACAACAACAAGAACAACAAATAAAATAAAATAAAAAGAAACAACCCCCCATTACAATTTCCATTTCCATTTCTATTAATGATCTTCACTTTTTTAACATGGAAATGGATCAATGTTAAAATAAAATTTAATAAAGATTGAAGTTCTTGACTAAAAACTTGAGTTGTCATTTTTTTTTTTTTTCAAACTAATTTTCAAGAACATGCATCAATAAATTCAATTCTATTCTATTCAATTCTACGCGTTCCATTTTCTTTTTCTTTTTCATTTCACCTTTTCGTTTTCTTTTTCTTTTTCTTTTAAATTCGTTTTCATGTTCACTTCTCGCCCTACTTCGGCCATTACTTCCATTTCCATTACTTCTTCTTCTACCTCTCCTTCCCATTCTACCTCCTCTTCTCTTTCAGACACTCCTTTCTATTCGGGTCTTACTTCCACTTCCACTCCTTTTGAAGAGGAAGATGTTTCTCTTCCTCGTTCTCCTCCACTAACTTCATGGACTGATCCATTGGTCTTGTTCGAAACCTCTTTTCCTTCTTATCACGTCTCGGGGACTTCCCATTTCCCCGCTTTAAAACCTACTTCCTTACCTCGTCGTCGATCTTTATTTGCTTCAGCACCTCTCCCTCCTGAATTGGCCGCCAAACTCAACTCCAGTTCAGATTTACCTTTCCTTCGTCCTTCCTCCGCCATGACATCGTCGCATTCCACTTTTCTTTCCAATGCTGCTTCAGCATCATCCCCTTCCATGGTTTCCATGTCCAGTACTAAACATCCATCAAAATCGAAACACACCGTGGAGCTCTTGGCGTCGAATGCTTCCGATGAATCCTTGGTTTTTAAAATGGATCCATCCTCGACTTCTTCTACACTTTACATGCATTACATGTACGAGAAAGAAAAAAAACTTGAACATGTCCTTTGGATTTTTTTTAATAACTATCAAAAAAAAAAAATAAAAAAAAATGAAATAAAATAAAAGAAGGAGGTTGACCTAAATCTATGGATCTGTTTTTTTTTTTTTTTTTTATTTTATTTTATTTAAAAAAAAAAAAAAAAATGGCATGGGTACCTTTTTCTTTTTTTCTTTTTTTTGCTGACGATGAAGTTAAATAGCCTATTCCTCAATTGATCATGACGAGTTTGTATGCGTATCGACGTCAATTGGAAGAAAAATCATTGATTACCACTGCATCCGATCTTCTTGAAAAGAATCCAACACATCCTCCCTCCAATGCTGTCAAATTAGGACACGATGTTTTTGGACTCACCATGACTTTGCCTAATGTAGGTCCACTGAAAAAGTAAGGTGGCGAATGACTTTGTTATTCGAAGTGGCCTTTGATTGGCTTAAAAGAAATTTCATTCTTTTTTAGTTTCTTTTATTTTTATTTTTATTTTTATTTTTTTTTTTTTCATGTACCTTACGATGAGGATGCTTCTTGACTTTTATCAGCATTGAACGCGTCTTTTATCCAACGTTATCCCCAGACCCTTCCACATTACCTCATTTACATCCGTATTTACAAACACGTCAACGAGAACTTCAAAAGGCTTTGATCCAGTTAGACCCTTTGTATGGGAGAACCGACGATCCTGTCTACGATTTTTATTTACAAGGACATTCCCCATCCCCTTCGACCTTTCTTGTCCCGACTTTACCCAACCTTTCCTTTTCATGGACCCCCACCCCACCTCACTTGCCTTCAAACACTTGCACCCCTCGTTCCAGTTCCACGCTTTCCAGTCCCATGACGTCGTCGTCGTCGTATGTTGAGGTAGGTCCGGTGGTGTTTGAGCCTGACCTCGTTTCTTTGAGTACCCAGTATTTAAGTTTTGAGTCGACGTTGGAGGAGGTCACGGTGTCGGCGATCACGGTGTACAACATGGGACCTACCGCGGTGCATTTCACGGGACACCTCCAGTCACAAGGACACGATCATGGACATGGACATGGACATGGACATGGAGGCACGGGAGGGTCCGTCGGTTTAGTGTTTTACGTTCATCCACATCATGGTGTGGTGTTACCCACCTCCACCTTCACCGTCCACGTGTACTTCAAGGCCGAACAGGCCGGCGCGTATGCGTGTGTGTACTCTTTCCTCACGCAACCCAAGTGTCCTGCTGGACTTCAGGTTCAGTTACATGTAGGTGGTCGTGGTTGTTTCGTGGCATCCTTCTTGCGTTCGTCTTCTTCGAATCCTATTCTATTTTTTTTTTTTCTTTTGTTGTTGTTGTGGTTGTTGATAGAAATAATAAGAATAGTAAAGTGTAGTCTCTATGTGTCTATGCAACGATGAATAAGTGAGAGCGACAGGATGATTTATACTGGGTGTGTGTAGAGTTGGCCATCTCATCTTTATGTATATCTCTACTTCTCGTCCATGTAACTTTTAGGGAATGTGCTTCCATTCCGATGATTTGGCACCTCAACGCGAAGCTTGGCTTCAAGATTTTCATCATCGAGTGTAAGTGGGATGGGTTTTCTCTTCATGATTTAAGCATTCTTAAGTTCTAAGATACAATTTTTTTTTTTTTTTTTTTTTTTTTTTCTCCTTGTGGGTCTTTTTCTCTCTCTAACTTTATGTTTTTATTTTTTTTTTTCTCCCTAGTGCTTGTACAGCTGTACATTGCTTAGTGAACGATGTTTTGGATTTGGTGTGGGATACCATAGCTTACCGTCGTCAGAAACAACCTAAACGACTCACCCCTCGAGACATTTTTGAATCGAAAAACAAACCTAACGAAACAGTTACCTTATTTTATTTTATTTTTATTTTGAGTTTCCTTCTACTAACACTCTTTCCTTTCTTCTCTACATTTACCAGATCCTCGTCTCATCACACTTTTTCATTTTTTTTTTTTTTTTTTCTATTTTTTCTTGACTTAGCTTCCATGGTCACCGACGTTAGACTATCAATGTCACCAATTTTATCAAACCCATCACGCGGCCTCCTCCACTTCTCTTTCTTCATGGGATGGTGCCTTGACCACGTTGTACCAACTCCCTACCCCTTGTCCATTTTCTCCCTCAACGTATTTCATGCACCTCAATGCCATGTTGCTTGGCCACCCTCAAAGCAGTCCCAGGAAAGACTGGAAACAGGTGTATGTGTTGGACACATTAATGGAGATTTCAGAACACTTGCATGTGATTTCATGGGGAGTTCGACTTAAGTTGGGGTTACCTTTGGACCGTCCTTGTTTATGGAAATGGAGCAAGGCCGGGGCCGGCGTCCATGAACTGTGTGAGTCCGAGGAACATGCGGTTGCCACCAACACCTCTGGAGGGGTCGAGCGTATGTATGAGGATGAGGGGGTGGGGTGGGGTCCATGATCAGAGGCCGAGAGATGGGCTCGTCTCTTTGTTAGATTATTGTATTCTTTCATTTGGAGTTCACCTTCCTTCCTTTCTTTCCATGTGTTTTTCTTTTTTTAACGCTCTATGGATCTATGTAGAAGGGAAAGGTACTGGAGTGAGTGAAAAGAAACAGAAAGGATCCATGGTCCGTAAGACGTCCTCCTCTTTTTCTTTTTCTTTGTGGTTAGTTCTCCATGTTGTATCAGGATGAGTGTGGTTGTTTTGCTGAACCTTTTCTGTACTAGATAAGAGAAAGAACGTGGTTAGAAATTTTTAACTGTATGGTATGGCATCTACATGCCATCCCAACAAAACAAACCCAAAAAAAATGGAACTTCGAACACCCCTGTTTTGAGTGTGTGTTTTTTTTTTTTCAGTCACTTTCAATGGACTTTTAACACTGTTTTTACTTTTTTTATTTTATTTTATCAGTCTTCAAAGGATGGTACAGGAGCTAAACCACCGTCCAATCTTACGGCTACCACGAAAACACCTAAACCCATTTCTACCACCACCTCTGTCAGTTCAAATCCCACCCCGAATATAAAAACAAAAAGTACATTTTCTATCCTCCTCTTCTTTTTTTTTTTCTTTTTTTTTTTTTTTTTTTTTTAAAAAGGGAGTGGACACAATGAAGAACGTGACATGTGATCCTCGATCGGATGAATTTGATTTTTTTACTTTTCTTCTCTTTTTCCCTTGGATGATTTCGCACTCTGCTTAAACTTTGGATATAATTTTTTCTTTTTTTTACTCTACAAGTAAGATAAATTAAGAAATAAACTCTCATTAGGTCACTACTCAAATAATAAGCTCTTGAATATTTTGAACTCTCTTTATTATGCGGATGCTCATTTCTAATCGGTACGCTCGTACTTCTACTAGCATCGTATCTCCTACTTGGCGCCTATGCGGTTTTATGTCTACTTCGGTAGAAGATACAAGTAAACTTCAAACTACTTCGCCTTCCTCTACTTTACCTCCAGACCAACGTTTAACCATCACGGAGTCTATTTATGGTCCTTCTTATCCCAAATACAAGCAACGCTTCAAAAATAAAGTCACTATGTCGTATTCTAGAGTAAAACGCCAAGGTACCAACCGTGCAATGGCCTTGATTAAAGCAATGGACGAGGCTATTAAAAATGCTAAAAGTCAGGATGAGTTAATCACGGTGGATTTGAAGGAAATTGCTGAAAAAAAAAGACAAGAACAAATGGTTAAAGTCATGTCTTGTTTTCCTACTTCAGCCACCAGCGGAGTTCCTGAAAATGCCGAATTAATTGACTCTGGAACCATTGTACAAACTAAAAAAACTAAACAAACTAAACAACCTGAACAACCTGAACAATTTGAACAATTTGAACAACCTGAACAATTTGAACAATTTGAACAACCTGAACAACCGGTAAAACCTAAAGAACCAGTAATGAAGCTGAATCCTACTAAAAAAGTAGAAAAAACGAAAGACCTTCTTTATCATCCCAAGTCTTCAATCACAGGTGTTTTTAAACTTTGGGTATGTTCGTGTTTTTATTTTTTCATTATTTTTTTGTTTTTTTTTAAATGTCTCTTTTTCTCCTTAGGATAAAACCTTAGACTTTATTTTCATATTTATGGAATACAGGCAAAGAGGCTTACTGTGTGTCTTTCATTCTTTTATTCATACTTTACTTTTTTAATTATCTATTTAACTTATTTCGAAATTAAAAAAAAAAAAAAAGATTGTCGTAAATTAAGTAACGAGTATGAGTCCTTTTCATATATATATTTTTATTACCTCTTTACTTTTATGCTTGGTATAGGCCGGTGCCCCTGTCGCTCTTTTTTTTGATACCAAGTTATCCATTAACTTTCTACTAAAAAAAATGTATCAAAAGTATGAACTCAATGCCGATGAAACTTTTCATTTGCGTCAAAATCAAAAAGATTGGATAAAGATCATCCTCGCATCCATTTGCATTTATTTTTATCCTCCCAGTCTTTTAGGCACTTTTATTCTTCCTTTTGTCCAGCCTTCCATGTTACCTTCTTTTCTTACTACCGTTGCTTCAAAGGTATATATATATATATAAATTATATGGAAAAAAAAGAAAAAAAGAAAAAATCATATAAAAAAAAAAGAAAAAAAGAAAAAATCATATAAAAAAAAAAAAAATGCTATTTCTCTCATTCCAGTTTTCATGCTCCATTCCATACATACTACTTTATTTATTTACACGTATAGAAAAAAATAGAAAATAAACTGTACAAACATCGAGAAAAGCTAGCTCCACTCATCGTTCGAGATTTTGGAAAAAAATTATCTGTGTTACGCTCTGCCCCGGAAGATGACCCAAAAAATAACTTTAACATGTTGTTATTGAAAAATATTGTACGATTTTTATTATTCTTTTCTTCTTCTTCTTCTTTTTTTTTTGATTTATATATGATTATTTTTTTTTTTTTTTTCCAGATTTTATTCAGGTGGTTTCTTTTTTTATACTATTTTTCATTTTTCAATTTTTCCTGTTTAAACTACTCGCTGCCATGGATATAAAAATCTTATCCTAAATTTCCTTATCTCAAGTAACAGGATAACTTATTCTGAAATGTGTTTTCTGTATTTCCCATTTTATCAGGTTTCCAACTACTCCGAAAAAAAAATTTCACCCATGTATGCTGATTTTGCTACTTTGACCGAATGGTTTTCTGAGAATTTTACTTTAGCACAACTCCCTTATTTACAAGCGAGACGGATCTCTATTTTTTTCGGAATCCCGTGTGCATTTTTGTTTCCGCGTACACGGTTGCTTTCTAGATTCTCTAAGGTTGTTCATGAAGATTCCTTAATTCGATCCCATTCAGTGAATTCAAGCAACCACATAGACTTATGTTTGTCACGTCAAATCCCTTTGGATCAAAATCCAGATGTAATCAAAGAAGCTTTAGAACACCATGCTCAGTTCACAGCTTCGTTGAAGACTCCTGCAACTGCATTTTCATGGATTTTGGCCCGTGTCATGGGTACTCGAAAGTATCGTGCAGATTAGATATAAATTAAAGGGGTCAGTGAAATTTTCTTTCTTTTTTTTTTTTTTTACATCCAAAAGTCTATAGATGATTCAAAGTTTTCTTATTTGTAGTTGTAATGAATCGTCTTTTTTGTAATGTAATAGGATTATGATTTTCTTTTTTTTTTTTTTTTTTTAATAATCTCCTTACACACTGAGTTTTGTTTTTTGTTGT
>JADGJU010000298.1:0-11771 GCA_026937265.1 Coelomomyces lativittatus
AAAGAGAAAAGTAGAGAGAGATGAAAAAAAAGAAAAAAAAAAAAAAGGAGGGGGAACGGACTAATTTATTGAACACTTTTTTTAGTTTATTTTAGTTTAGATTCAACACACACATCCTTTACACACTCATTCCCTTTTCTCTTTTATTCTTAGTTTTATTACAGTAAGAAGAAAAACATGATCTATATCGAAGTTGAAGAATAAAGGAGTAAGCGAGGTGTGTGTGATGTGGATGTCAGCGATGACATGCATGCGTGTGTAGGACATGGTTGTTATGGTCGTTGCTAGGCTATGTGCCATTCAGATTTCCTTTGGTGTTCTCACGGTTGTTGTTTTTTTTTTAAAAAAAAAACTCTTTTTAAATTCGAATGAGAAATGGAATTTTTTTTTTTTTTTTTGTCTTCTTTCTTTTACTTTTGAATGGATTTTTTTTTATTAAAATAATTAAAAACAATTCCACGTACGACTTCCTTTCCCTTCCCCTCTCTCGTTCTCTTCAAAGCAACCACCACCACCCTTCTTATCCTCCAAAAAAATTGACTATGACAACGACGAACCCTCGTCTTCTATCGAAGGAAAAAAAAAGTTCTTTAATGGCCTCATCCACCTCGACCACCCTCCTTTCTCCTCCTTCCTTGTCATTTGCTTCATGGACCTCGGGGTTGTCGTCCCTTCTTGGCATAGGCCTCTTGGGTTCATGCATGGTGTATGTGTATCCAAGGTTATTGACCCCTTTGTACGGATGTGTGTTGGCTCAACCCGTCTTGCTTCCTTGGATCGCAGGGGGGCTCTTTGTTGGCTCGTTCTTCGTCACGTGGGCGTACCTAAAGAAACACTATTTAACCCGGAGACCCATGATGGCAGGTAAAGAAAGTGGAAGTGGAGGAGGAGAGGGGGGGTCACAGGCATCAACAAACATTCATTTCCAATCTACATTCACCCAGAAAAAGAAGGACTCGGTCAACCATGATGAACAAGAAAAAAAAGAAAAAAAATACATCGAAGCGTCGTCTTCTCGTTCTTCTTTAAGTCTTTTGGGTCAACTAGAAAGTGGCTTGGACATGAACGAAACCCTTTTGTTTTGGATCACGTTGTGTGGGGTATTGACACCTTGGTCGATCCCTTGGGTAGCCAACGTATGTACATGGTCTTGGTTGCAAACCTGGCTTCATGACCCTTCGTGGCATCCTTGGATCATTCAGACAGGGGTCGGTGTGTTTCCATGTATGTTGGGATTAGGTTCGATGTGTGCTTGGAGGATGATGAAGATCCACATGACGAGGAGGATGGAACCGATGGAAGTCGAACAACGTGATGGAGGAGGCCAGGTGCTTCATTGGGGGCTTTCTCTTCTTCTTGTTCCTGTTTCTCTTTGGCTCATGCATTTAGGAGGGATGTATGCGTTGGAAGATGCTTGGAACCTTCTCGCCTACCTTCTGCTTCGGCCGCATGTTCATCTGACCTTCTTGGCTTCCTTGGATATCTTGACCTTTTATCCTTGGTGGATTCAAGGCATGTGTTGGATCTACGTGGCCGTTTGTGTGGTTCAATTGTATCGTCCACCGGCTTCCCCCTCGTCGTGGCTTCGTCAGTCCGTGACTCCTACGGTTACTACTTCGACGACTGCCACCTCCCCTTCCACGCACTGGACTCGATTCACTCAAAGAAAACTGGTGGTGGTTCGGATGTTGTTAATCATCCTGGTGACTGGGTATGGGTTAAAGAATTCACGGCATCTTCAGCCTTATTTGCATGAAGTACGTGGTGTTTTCTGTTTTTTTTTTACATGGATCCTACCTATAGCTGCTGTCTGTTTCTTTCTTTTCTCTCACTCCCACTCTTTATATATTTTTTTTGCAAACTTACTATTTAACAACTTACATTTTGTTTTGTTTTGTTTTCCTTTCCTTTGTTTTATGTTTTATAAGCCTGTCCAAATCAATCCGGATTACCAACTGATGGAAAAAATCGGAACCCATCAAGTGTTGTTAGATACAAAACGCCAAATAAAATTTCTACGTGCCCATCATTCCTTGCTAGGAGGTGTGTATCGTGCCACAAACGATTCGATCTTTGCGGTGTTTTATTACCATGATTTTCATCGATGTTTACATCCCGTCACGTCGTCTTCGTCGTCGTCGTCGTCGTCGTCGTCATCACCGTTGAACGTGTTGATGATAGGGTACGGGGTAGGCATTGCGGCCCAGACGTATGTGGCTCATGACCATTTGATCACGGCACTAGAAAATGAACCTGGAGTGATCCATTTACTTCGTCATTTTCCAACCTGGGTGACCCCGACCTTGCAAGATGCAGGAACGTACGTGGTTCAAGCACCTTCAAATCACTACGATGTATTGATCCACGATGTGTTTACGGGAGGTCAATTACCACCTCACTTATTCACGGTGACTCATTTTTCTCATTTACATCGGATCATGAAACAAAGTGGTACGTTGTCATTGAATTACGTGGGTCAACCCCATGACCATGCGTTTCAATCCGTCTTGACCTTGTTACGCTATTTTTTCTCACATGTCCGTTGCTTTTCTGAATCCAAGGCGTCCAAGTTCAATAACTATGTCTTTTTCGCTTCTCATCAACCGCTGGTCTTTCGTAATTTTACACAAGGGGATGTCTTGGGATCCGAAATCCGGTGGATTTCCTTTTCTAGATTCTTGACCATGGAACTTGATTTAATGGATTTAATTCATTCCACCCATTGGCACCTACCTAACTTCCTGAACACGTCGACTCCTTCCCAAGCTTGGACTTTAGAACAACTCGAACGTGAGATCCAGTCCCATCCATGGATGCAATATCAACAACAAGTGGAAATGGCCATTGAACATTGGAAGATCATGCGAGAATTGATCCCCATTGATGTTTGGATGGAATATTGATAGGAAACAACGCCTAGGGAAAGAAAAGGAGGATAGAAATCAAAGAAATAAACAAACTTCTTTTTTTCATAGTTCATTCACTGTGATAAAGGAAGAGAACGAATCCCTTTGTTCAGGTGAAGGAAGGATCCAGAATATGTTCTTTTTCTTTTTTTTTTTTTAAATTTATATGCATGTATTCGTGTATGAGTTGAGGCATACGTGTTGTATTTTTATTTTCTTCAAGAAGTAAGACAGAGAAGTTCTCTTGTCTATCCTCTCTATCCCCTTTTTGTTTTCATTCATTCAGTGGAAAAATAGAAAAAAAAAAAACAAGGAAGTTGAGTCTTTTTTTTTTTTTCTTTTTTTAAATTTAACTTCCACACAAAAGTTAAATGAATGAAAATACTAGTCAATAAAAAAAAAATAAAAATAAAAAACAAATCCTATAGAACTCTCTTTTTATTTTTTTTATTTTTTAATGTGTGTACTTTATTTCTTACGCGAAAAGAAAAAAAGAAGATTTCTTAAACACGCAATGAAAATATCTATAGAAAGAGAAAGAAAAGGAAAGGAAAATACCAATGGAGAAAGAAGAAAATCCCCGTCCTTATTCAACTTGATCCAATGTAAATTGATTTTTTTTTTTTTTTTTTTTTTTTTTTCAATCTAAAGATGAATCTATACAAATAAAATGCTACACAATCCCTTTTCATTTCTTCATTCTTCCATTGGGTGGGTTGTTAAGATAATGCTTTATTGATTTCACAATAAAAAAATCAAATAAAAAACCATAAAGAAGAGAAAAGAGGGAAAGGTGGGTTTTGCATGTTGTTGATCTTACAAATAAAACCTCTTTTTTTTTTTTAACACTTATCTTACACAACTAACATTTTGTTTCTCATGATAAGTCTGACTTAGGAAGTGGGAAGAAATTTTTAAAAAAATTAAGTAGTAAGACACAATTTATTCATTTTACTTTAAAGATTAAAAAAAGAGGTAATAATGAGGAACAAAAAAAAAAAAAAACCCAAAAATAAAAAAAATAATAATAATAATAAAGAAATAAAAGAAATTCATAGTTCAAAGGGACAACACTCCACACACTTAAAAGAAAAAAAGAAAGAACGTTTAAAATTAAAAGAAAAGAGAAAAGTAGAGAGAGATGAAAAAAAAGAAAAAAAAGAAAAAGAAGGTAAAAAAAAAAAAACAATACATGTACAATTTACCTCTTATTTCCTATTTCCTCCTCACCGTACTTACCACCCACCCACCTTTCCCTAACACCTTTCTATTTCCATAAAAAGTATGCTTGATTAATACTTAGTAAAATCATTAATCTACTTCTTCAATGGTAGGACCGGAAGCATCACCAGCACCAGGAGCTGGTCCACCAAAGCCCGGCATACCTCCAGGCATTCCACCAGGCATACCTCCCGGCATACCACCTGCACCACCAGCTTGAGAATATAATTTGGTCATGATAGGATTGGCCACACCTTCCAATTCCTTTTGTTTAGATTCATACTCATCTTTTGATGCCTCTTGACTACGATCCAACCATGCAATGGCTTCTTTGACAGCGGTGTCAAGTTTTGTTTTGTCCCCGGCATCTAATTTACCTCCCACCTTTTCATCGTTCAACGTATTACGTAAAGAGTAAGCGTACGATTCGAGACCATTCTTGGCTTTAATACGTTCTGCAGCCGCTTCATCATCTTGTTTGTATTTCTCTGCATCAGATACCATACGATCAATTTCTTCTTTGGATAAACGACCTTTGTCATTGGTGATGGTGATCTTATTAGAACGACCGGTGGTCTTATCCACAGCCGACACATTCAAAATACCATTGGCATCCACATCAAACGTTACTTCAATTTGAGGAGTACCACGAGGAGCTGGAGGAATTCCTGTCAATTCAAATTTACCTAACAAATTGTTGTCTTTGGTTTGAGCACGTTCACCTTCAAATACTTGAATTAACACACCTGGTTGGTTATCAGCATACGTAGAAAAGACTTCCGAACGTTTTGTAGGAATGGTAGAGTTACGCGGAATCAATTTCGTCATGACACCACCCGCGGTTTCAATACCCAAGGAAAGAGGAGCGACATCTAAAAGTAAAACATCTTGCACTTCTTCAGAAGTATCACCCATGAGAATAGCAGCTTGAACAGCTGCACCATAGGCCACGGCTTCATCGGGATTGATGGATTTACTGGGTTCTTTACCGTGAAAGAAATCAGAAACGAGTTGTTGCACTTTAGGAATACGTGTAGAACCACCCACAAGCACAATGTCATGAACTGCATTTTTATCCATTTTTGCATCAGTAAGTACTTTCTCTACAGGATTTAAAGTATTGCGGAATAAACTGGCACACAGTTCTTCGAAACGAGCACGAGTGATGGAAGAATAAAAATCGACACCTTCAAACAAAGAATCAATTTCAACATTGGCTTGGGTAGAAGAAGAAAGAGTGCGTTTGGCGCGTTCACAGGCGGTACGTAACCGACGAAGGGCACGAGGACTGGAAGTCAAATCTTTCTTGTATTTGCGTTTGAATTCTTCAGTGAAGTGTTCAACCAAGCGGTTATCAAAATCTTCACCACCCAGATGCGTATCACCCGCAGTGGCTTTTACTTCGAAAATACCTTCTTCAATGGTTAATAAAGAAACATCAAAAGTACCACCACCCAAATCGAAAATCAACACATTTTTTTCACCACCACCTTTACCTTTCTTGTCAAGACCATAAGCAATAGCAGCAGCAGTAGGTTCATTAATAATACGGAGTACATTTAAACCACAAATGACACCTGAATCTTTAGTAGCTTGACGTTGAGAGTCATTGAAATAAGCAGGAACAGTAATGACAGCATCTTTGATTTCTTTTCCAAGGTAAGCTTCCGCTGTTTCTTTCTAAAAAAAGTCAAACAACAAAGTCAGCAACGCTTAAGAATACTGACGTCATACCAACCAAGTAGATTAAAATCTATTATCTTAGATGGACAAATGTCAGAGAAAAAAAAAAATCCAAGCACACAACATACCATTTTAGTTAAAACCATAGAGGAAATTTCTTCAGGAGTAAAAGATTTAGTTTCCCCTTTATATTCAACTTGAATTTTAGGTTTACCTCCATCACTAATAACTTTGAAAGGCCAATGTTTCATGTCGGATTGAACACTGGAATCTCCAAACTTACGACCAATAAGACGTTTTGCATCAAACACCGTATTGATAGGATTCATAGCGGCCTGATTTTTAGCGGCATCTCCAATTAAACGTTCAGAATCAGTAAAAGCAACATACGAAGGTGTAGTACGGTTACCTTGATCATTGGCAATGATATCTACGTGATTGTTCTTCCATACACCCACACAAGAGTAAGTGGTACCAAGATCTGAGAAAAAAAAAGAAACGACAGATAATTAGAAACAAGGCAATAGAGAATCATTTAAATATGCAAGTTTTGTGAAAGTAAATTAATGAAAAAAGTCGATGAAGAGAGCATATGTAAAAAGAGTGAACAAGGATATAAAGAGAAAAAACAAAGCACATGAGATGGTTTCTTAAAAAAAAAAAAAAAAAAATTAAGAAAAAGGCGATCCACAATCTTCTTCCTTCATTTATTGCGTTTTAGAAATCAGAACTTACAAAAACAAAAAGAGATAATTCACTAAAAGTAAAGACCTTTACTGCATCAGGCTATCAAATAAGTAATGCACAGAAAATACATTTTTCTTTTAAAGCATATTACCTAGAATGATCACACTTTTTCTCTTTCTCGCCTAAAAATTTAACTCTGTACGCTAAAGTATATCAGCTGCGTGAATCCATGAAAAGGATAATATACAGAGTTAAATTTGAAGGCGAATGGGAAGAAAGGAGAGTAAACATAAAAAAAATAAAAAAAGTGAAGGAGAAATATGAATATCGGAAAGTTTAAGAAAAAGGATACATGTGTACAACGAAAAATTGAAATACTCAATGTATATGAAAGTAGTGTGAAAAAAAAAAAAATAATAATAAAAAGGAATGAAACACAAAACATAATCCATAAAAAACTTATAAAATTCTTTAATTTCTGAACATTAATATTTATTCTACTTTAATTTTTGTGATCACAACTTATACATACCGATACCAATAGCGGGACCTTGGGATTTAGACATTTATGAAAAAATACTATTTAAAACCGAAGTGTGAAGGAAAGGAAACAGGAACAATGAGAATCAAAAGATTTTAAAAAACAAAAAGAGGAAGAACAGGAATAAAAGGGTTAGTTTAGAATCAAAGGAAGAAAAAAAAGAACAATATAAAATGAGCATTTACTATTTTTTTCAACTGTAAAAAGCCTACACCCCCCCATCACCATAAAACTTGATGAATCAATAAGAGAAACAACAAAAAAAAAAAAAAAGAAACTGCTGAAGCATGCGAAAAGATCTTGGGATGAAATAATTTCATCACATGAATAGAAAACATAGAAAAAGGATGGGGGACATAAAGCTACAACTAAACGATCTACTTACGTTTCTTGAAGTAAAGTTATGACTTAATACTTTTAAGTAAACTGAAATGAAGAAAGTGGAAAATGAGGTTTATAGTTTAGGATGACAGTAAGAAAAAGAATGCAGTGAAAGTAATGACAATGAAACAATAGAAATCAAAAAGAGAGAGAAAAAGAAAGAAAAGAGAAAAAAAAAAAGAAAGAAACAATGTAAAAAAGAAAAGGGGGTTTTAAATGAGTTTGGGAAACTATTTTTTCATTTACTGATTTTTAACGTACTTTAATGTGTTTATACTTTATTATTTTTTATTTAATTTTTTTTTTTTGAAAAAGAGTTTATAAATTTGATGAGAATTAGAAAAGAATAGAATGAAATGGAAATTTAAAAAAAAAAAAATAAATAAATAAAATAAATTATAGTAAAAAAAAAAAAAAAAAAAAGTGAGACGAGATTTTTTATATAAGAGAAAAGATAAGAAGTAATGTAAAGTAAAGTTTAATATAAAAAAAAAGTGAATCCTTGATGAATCCAAAAAACTACACACAATTTCAATTTCCCTTTTAATTTTTTTTTTTTTTTTTTTTTTTTTGTTAAAGTTAGAGTATAGTTTTGGGTTTTAGTAGATTTGCTAACAAATAAGATTGTTGGGAATGACAAAGGAATATTACGTTTTCATACTTTCTCTCCCCCCCCTTTTTTTTTTTTTTTTTTTATTAATAATAATTATAAATAAATGACAATCCATAGAACTGAATAGAAGGAAAAAGAAAGGGAAAGAATGAAAAGGAACTAAAAAGAATAAAAAAAAAAATTTACACACACACACACACACACTCAAAGTAAAACCAGACTTACAAATCATTTTTGATAGAAACAAATGGAATCCTATCGAACAATTTTCTTTCTTTTCTACTTTGATTCCTCTTTTTTTTCATTTCTATATTTTACATTCCATTTCTTTCTTTAACAAAATCCCCCTCAAACGAAAATGAACACACACACTTTACTCACTCATTCTTTTCATGGAATGCACTGATTAAAACAATGCTGTGTCATGTTTCATTTTCATCCACTTTTAAAGGGTGCTTTGAGAGATTAAAAAAATAAACCAACGCCATGAATGTGTTAGTAAGTTAAGAAAAGGAAAAAAAACACTACATAGATTTTTCTACATTGAAGCGTGTAAAAGAGAGAGAGGAAGAAGTCCTTCTCCCTTTTCTTTTGATCTTACGAAGAACCCTTCTTCTCTAAGGTAAGACCCTTTCATGTTTAACTATTTCATTTTATGATTTCAATACAAAAGCTTCGTTGAGAGTATTCAATATATTAAATTCAGAGACCACCTCCATTTGAATTGTTCTCGAGTGTTTTTATTTTATTTTATTTTAATTTCATTTTATTTTTTGCTTAGTAGAAAAAGAAAAAAAAAAAAGCCCCTTTTTGTTAAGTTGAGTATGATTCCATATCTAATTCTACAAATTCATCCATTCTAAATTTAAAAGCATGGAAAGAAAATTTAAAAGGCACTTCTTGTTCATCTTTCGTTTCCGAACTTTATGTCTTCATTGCAATTTTGCAAAAAATGGAAATACATGGCCTATCTTCATTTTAGAAGAATTTTTGCAATTTTTTTTTTTTTTTTTAAATCCTCCTTCGGAATAAACCAATATGATTTGATAATTAGTATTTTTTAAACTTCAGTTCGTGTCTTGATGATGTTTAATTCTTTTTCTTAAGAAAAATAAATAAAGAAATAAAACACTTTCCATTTACATAGACACTATTCACCAAAATAGTTTATGTCTTCTTTTCTTCATTGTTCCTTTTTTTTTTGGTGGCAGCATGTCTCGGGTTTCTTTTCTTTCTTGATCCTTCCTTTCCTTTAATTAATGAGCATGCTCCCACTTCCTTCTTTCTTATATATATGTGTTTTACCATATTAACTTGTTTTAAGATTTTGGTAAATGCCTACCCTACTGATGTCTAAAATTGTATGGGCATCCATCCCCCTTTTCTATTCTATTTTCCTTTTTCGTTTTTTACTTCAATATTGCTGTGCATATGCAAAAGCTTTATTTCTCTCAATCTATATGCCTTCCTAACCTTCCTCCTCTTTTTATCATTTTTTGTAAGCATCGGTGATTTGCTTTGTTCATATGGTGGTGTATCGTTTTTTTTTTTTTTTTTGCTTCTTAACGCTACTTCCTTTTTTGTTTGGTTTCATCTCTTCTTTATTCTGTACTTTCTAATGTGTTTACACTTACTATATGATCACCGCTTTTTCTCTCTGACTTTCTCTGTTTTTTTCGTTTCTTTTCAATTTTTTTAGATCATTAAAATGCTATTAAAAATTGTTTATTTTTTTAGTATACTTCATCACTATTCTTTGCTTTACATTTTCTTTTTTTTTTTTAACTTATGAAATCCGTGTTTTCCTTTCTGTCTCTTTCCTTTTTTTTTGTTTTGTTTTTTGTAACACTCCTTTTCAAATTTCCACATTCCACTCCATTCTCTTTATTTATTATTTGCACTGTCTCTGCTTTCTTTATAGTAAACTTGTTATTTTTTACATTCTTTGACTTTTTTTAAACTGCTAATTTATGATCTTCATTTTTTTTTTTCATTTTTTTCTGGACCTGTTTGCCCTTAAATCGCGTACTAGAGTTTACGTTATCTTTTTCATATTTATTTACTTGAAAACCATTTGATTTACTCACACAATTTTGCATTTCGAAATAAGTAAAACTGAGACTTAAGTAAAATGGGCATAATTATTTTCTAGTTATTGTAATGCATTTTAAGTAAGATTTTTTAGAAACTGAGAACAACAGCAACTAAAGCTAAAAGCTTAAAGCAATTAAAACTAAAAGCTAAAAATTAAAATCTAAATGCTAAAAGCTAAAGACTAAACAATTAAAAATTACCTATCAGTTAATATATCCCCCTCACCCCCCAAAAAATAATAATAATAATAATAATAATAATAATAATAACAATAATAATAATAATAATGAAAATTTTGATATACATTTTAACTGCCAATCACTTATCATCTATACCTTTTTTTTCATTTAAAAAAAAAAAAACACTTATAGAAAAGGTCTAAGGCATAATGACTTGTTGACCGAACTACAAAGTTTTAGATTAGATTTTGTTTGTTTTTTTTATAAATTAGAAGTTCTTTCTTTATTTTTCTCTTTCTTTTTCTTTTTTCTTTTTTCTTCTTTTTTTTTTTTCACTTGAATCATGCAAAGTGAACAACGGGAAAGTGTAGAAGTTTCTCCGCATCTTTCGGAGTCCTCTGGAGCTATTCTACGAAGTGATTCTAGAATATTGAATGATACAATTCCTAGAGCCGCACCCTCCTCTTTTAGAAAGAAATCAAATTCCAACGGGAAACTCTTTTTAGTTTTTTTATTTTTATTATTGCTGACCTCTATTGCATTGATTATCACCTATTTCGTAGCGATTCCTGTGCATATCACCAAGAAATTTCAAAAAGATCAATTTAACCTAGAATTTCTTCAATTAAAAGAATTCAACTTATTACCCAACAATGACACTCATTTACTTTTAAAAACACAGTTGAAAATTCCTAGAGTGTATTATCGCAACGAATTGGTTCAAGTCAACGCTGTGTCTGGATTTTCTGGATTATTTATTATCGTGGTCAAACCTGCAGCCGTTCAAGAAATGCAAACCCTTTCAAATGATCAAGCAGTGGTGGCCGAAGTGGATTTTCAAGTAAAATTTAAATCTCCTGAATTTTTTCAACGCATCGCTCTGGCTTTCATTGCATCACAAAACGGCTTGCCTTACACCGTGGGGACTCTATATTTCCAATTTCTTTCAACTTTCTCAGCGGGTAATTTCTTCAAATACGAAAATTTTCCTGCTTTTCGTGTAGTGAATTTGACAGGGCAATCTTTAAAAACTTTCGTTTCAGAAAGTACGTAATTTTTGTTGTTTTAATTAATTTTAATAAGCTGTAATCAATGTGGCACATCTGGTATTATGATTAAAAAACTAAGAAAAAAAAAAAAAAAAAACAAGACACAAGATTTTTTCAAACAACGCCACTTCCGTGTCTAATAGGATAAGAAATCCCTTTTTCTTCATCCCCTAGAGCATGAAAAAAAAAAAAAATTCTAAGAACCTTTTATTTTTAAAATTATGGAATTAGGAAGATTTATTTTAAAATGAAAACCCCCATTTTTATTCATTTAGTTGTTGTTTTTTTTTCTTCCATTTTTTTTTTTCTTTGCTGGAGTTTCAGAAAAGTTTGCTATCCAAAAAACATGAATTTGATTTTTTCTGCTGTTTCATTTTCCTGCATGTTTCCAGGCATGAAGAAAGCTTTATATATATA
>JADGJU010000300.1:0-11769 GCA_026937265.1 Coelomomyces lativittatus
TTTTTTTTTTTTTTTTTTTTTTTAATTTAATATATATATTTTGTAGTTTTAGCCTTTGGGATTTCTTTTCCCTTTATATCTCTTTAAGTGATTGGTTTAGCCTTCATTTTCTCTATAAACTTATATGTATTGTGTGTTTTGCTCACTCGTTTTTATCAATGGATTGTTTTTTAGTGTTGTGAAAAATGTTTTTGCACATCGGCGATTATGCCAGAACTAAATAATTGAGAGAAGATGAGCAAAGGGCCCTTTTTTCTTTGCTTTTTTTTTTAAAGTTTAAAAAAGGGTTAGAGACCAAGAAATATATATATAATCTAGGAAATGTATTTTTCAGTTTTAGATAACCTTAGATTATCGAAGATTAACAGTTTAAAGAAATACATGTAAAAACATTGATTGTTTTAAAAGAAAGTATCGAAACCCTCTTTAAAAAAAAAAAAAAAAAAGAAAAAAAGTAAGGATAGCTAGGCCAGCAAGAATTCAAAAGGTATAATATGGGTAGTGTTTTGGCTGGTTGCAAATCGAAAGTACTTTTTTATTATTATTCGACAGTAAAAGAAAAGAACGGCGTGTGTTTGGTGAAATGAATATAATAATTTTTTTATTTCCAAATTGTATTTTTTTTTTTTTTTTACATATTTATTCTTATTGAAAATAGAAAGGAAGTTTTAAAATCAAAGTTAAGTGACATTAAAACAGGAAACAGCAGGGGGGGGGTGTGTGGATTTTAAAAAAATTTCTCAGTCCAAATGCAAACTCAAACTGAACATGACAAATCTATCATTACTAAGAGTAATTAAAAAAATATACGAGGTCGTAAAAAACAACAACGACAACAACGAAATAAACTATCAAACGTATCACGTGATCTGCAAAAAAATTACAGCACGTGACACAGAATAGAAACACGTGATATGAAAATGAGTGGGTTTTGTGGATTGGTGGGTGAGGGAGAGTGAGAGTGTCGGTTTTGTTGTTTGTGGGGTTGTTAGGTTGCTCTCTCTCACAGAGTGTAGATTGTATTTAGTATAGTTCGTATCATTTTTTGATTTTCTGCCTTGAAACATTTCTTGGTATACTTTTGAATATTGTTTTGTATTCTTTGGAAAATTAATTTTGCTGAGCATATTTTTTGGTTAAAAAGAGACTTTGCTTGTTGATTCATTTTTATCGAATGGTGCTTGTCCATACACTTTTCTTTTCTCACCACCTTCGTTATTAATATTTTCGTTCGTCTTAAAGGCTTTTGCATACCGTGCCAATTACGACGTGTATATTTTAACGTTTCTTTTCTCCTTCTTCTTTTTTTTTTTTTTTTTTTTTTTCTGCAGGTAGGATGCATACTGAAATTTCACTCTGATTTCTCCCATCACTAAATATACTGGAAATACATTCAAAAGTGGTCATTATTACTAAGTAATAAGAACAGTGACTACTTAACTAAGGCTTCACTTTTTAAAAAGGTAAAATAGGTTGTTGAATATTTCTTCATATCCGAAGCATATAGAAAGAGAGAGTATCTTAACTACGTTTCACTTTTGATGATAATGCCTTAATTTCTCACAATAAGAAATAACAATTATCAAAAAGAAAAAAAAAAAAAAACAACAAACAAGATTCAAGTATCTTTTTTTTATCATGTTCATTTTAAACTCTCTTCGAAATGTATTAAAAATACTAATGAGTAGACTATGAAAATTTCAGATGTCACACCAATTGACCTTGCATTACGTATATTTTCTCATACTGATTTAAAAAAAAAAAAAAAAAAAAAAAACTTGCAATGAACTTAAACTGAATGGCATAATCGTTTTTAAATTAATTTATCAGTTAGATAGATTTGACAATAATAACGAGCAAGATTGTTGGAGAGAAACTTGGATATGTTAGGAAAGAAAGAAATGAAAAAGCCATGAAAGGCAGGCCCCGTGACCTCACATTTCCATAAAGCATTTTTCTTAAAAAAAAAAAAAAAAAAAGAAAGTGGATTTCAAATTCAATGAAATTGACTTCACTTTCATAAAGAAATTTTTGGGTAAACCCAAGTTTAAAAAAAATCAAAAAAGAATGCTAAGTAAAATGAAAATTTCCGTTTGGTTTACTTTTTTTCGTTTGATGGTTTTTCTTCCTATGATAGACATTTTACTCTTCTCCTTACTTTCTCTATTTATTGCCAAACAAAGCCACATTGTATCCCACTTACCTGAATTTTGTTCAATATATAAGCATTTTTCGTAGAATGGTGGTGTGCTATCAACAAGATAAGGACATACATAACATAGAAGGAACGAATGGTAACCTTAAAGCCAAGGAGGTCGACACCTCACCTAGCAATTTTGTGGAAAAGAAAGGGAATGATTCAGTAATTCCTTCCACCTCATCTGTATTTGATAGGATTTCTTATTTTTTCAAAGGCTTTATTTTTGGAACATCATTATTTAGGTAGGTTAACTATACCATAAGACCTTTTTGTTATTGCTTTTAAAAATATTGAACATGAAAAAGAAAAAAAGAGGCTATGGATTTTTTTTTTTTTCGTAATATAAATTCTATATTTTTGCTGATCACAAAATCCCTCGCCATTCAAAAAAATGTGCTCAAATGAAGTTTATTTTCTTGTATTACTTGATTGTGAACTTAAAACTTATCCAGAGAAAAAAATAAGATAATGAACATTAATAAAATTTATACTTAAATTTATACTTTTGTTTTTGTCTCTAATAAAGTAACGGTTGTTCTCTAACTCTTTCCATAGCATGGCGCTTGTATTCAATATTATTCAAATATCGACCTTATTAATTTATCCATTTAATCGACGATGGGTTTTAGGATTGAATGCAAGCTTTTGTGGTGCCATTTGGCATGTCATAGGATTTGCAATTGAAGTAAAGCTCAATTTATCATGACGATTTTACATCTAGAAAAAAAAAATTATACATTGAAAAAAATTAATCAAATTTTTAACTTTGAAAATTTTTTACTTATATGTACGTTTTTACTGCCTCTAGAAAGTTAACCGTGCTCAAATAACGTATTCTGGAAGTTTTGATGCCATTCCATTAAATAAGCAACCTATTTTCCGTCATAACGATCCTTCTTTACCTAAAACAGAAAGTGCTTTGGTGATTTGCAATCATTTATGTTTGGTAGATTGGTCTCTTATTAATGGGTTAGCAATGCGATACAATATGTTATCGCATTGTAAGTATTTCTTGAAAAAATCATTAGAGTGGGTTCCTCTTTTTGGATTGGTACATTTCTTTTTTTTTTTTATCTTCTGTAGTTTAGTTCAAAAGTGGTTTAGAATTGAAGATATGAATGATTATTAAATATGTATGTAAAATTGTATTTATCCAATTTTAAAAATTATTTTAAAAATTATTTAGGGAATGAAGCTTGCTGGGTTTCCGTTTTTAAGTAGGAACTGGGTGTCTGTATGTTGCTATATATATATTTTTTAAGAAACAACTTTCAAGTTAATACACAGAATTTTTATTTTTCTTTTTTTCTTATTAATAATGTGATTTGTTAGGATCAACGCAGTATGGAAAGCGTTTTCAGTACGCTTCGAGAGGAAGAACTGCCTTGCTGGCTAATATTATTTCTTGAAGGCACTAGACTTACTCCTGAAAAGCTTCAAGAGGTGTGTATTTTTCTCTCCTTCTTCCCTCCCACCTTGCGTATATTTTAACATCAATATAATAAATCAAGTTCGAAATGAAATTCTTTTTTTTTTTTTTTTTTTTATGCGATGTATAAATTTGCTTGCATTTTTGAATTTTCTTCGTAATTTTTATAATCTTTTTCTTTTTTTTTCCGGTCATAGTTTCGTTCGAATTTCTACCTTAGTTTTATTGTTTTTATCCTAAGTCTTTTCTAATCCTTTTTCTAAAATATAATTTTTCTTCTCATTAATAGTCCCAAATATTTTGTAAATCTAAAGATTACCCTATTTTCGAAAACGTCCTCTATCCTCGAAAAAAGGGTTTCATTGCGACCGCTCGAGCATTGCAAAACACTCATGTCAAATACATTTATGACTTAACTATTGCCTATTATCATATACCAACTGGCTCTATGAACTCAGTTTTTCCTTCCATTTTAGATTTAAACTGTAAAGCCTTGGATTCAAATTGGAAATTTCATGTTCATGTAGAACGAATTCCTCTAACTTCTATTTCGCTTGAAAATACAGAAGTAGTGGAACAATGGATCGAAGATAGATGGAAAGCTAAAGATCTGCTACTATCTCAATGGAAACTTCAGTTTCCAAAAGTGGGCGTTAATGGTGTATCTGCTCTTCCTTACTATTCCAGATAACTAGAGAACTTTTTTTATTTATTTTAACATTATTCTTATTTGGTGTGTGTGTGTGTGTGTGTGTGTGCATCAACAAGGAATATTATTTTGGCTTCATTTAAACTTCTTGCTTTTACTTTTTTTTATCATTATTATTAAAAATTTTCTCCTGTTTAGACCAGTTGTATTTGTTCAATTTTTGTTTCGTCTCCACCTTTTAGGTGACTTTTGCATTCATTTCATTAATGGTAATGAGTCACGTAATATTAAATTGACTCGGTTTTTATATATAAACACTTAAGCTCATATTGTATTGAAAGTTTCTTTCCTCCGCTTTTTATTAATAATTTGCATTTAGCCCTTGTTTTTATTCCATTATTTCACATCTGTTAATTTTGGATTCCTATAACTTTGTTATTTTTGTTTATTTTGTTTGCTCTTAGTTTTTACTTTGCACTTAGCTTATTTCTTTCATATTTGAAAAAAGCTCTTGTCATTTGTCTACTATTATAAATAATACTACACGTAAATTGTACCATTAAAACACGTCGAAAAACTTTTCTTGCCAAAATTCGAAGAGTTAGCTTACTAAACTTTTACATTTTAAACTTACTCTTCGGTAGTCGAATCCTACTTAGATCAATTTTTTTTTTAATTCATGTGTTGTTCAACTTGTTCAATGGTATTAAGGTGGTTGTGGTTTTTTTTTTTAAAAAGTTGAGTAAAGTTTTTAGTGATTACAAATTACTAAAACTTAGTAATTTGCAATAAAATGAAATGGAAAAATTGTATTACTATTTATGTAAAGTATAATGATTAATATGTATTGAATGTAAGAGAATCTAGAAGTAAATTTTAAATATTTAAGTAATTTTAGTTGTGAATCATATTTTTTTAAAATGAAACGATATTCAAAGCAGTATTAGTACTGCTTGATATCCTGGCTGATCTATTTAGCATCGTCGTATTACGAAATTTGACTTACACTGATTTTCCTCGGTTTTCGCACCATGTTTTGTTTCGCTTTGCGGAATATTACCTGTGTAATAATTTCTTTTAAAACATCAGATTTTAGGCAGTATTTAAAACTTTTGTTATGGAACTTGCCTTTTCCATTCTTTTCTTTTATTTTATCTTTAGTTAATTATTATTTACTCTTTACTTTCATATTTTTGACAATGAATTTATCCATTACCACGAAATGAGATTGCTTTTCAAGCATTAAATATAATTTAAGAATGATTATTATTTACCTATCCCAGAATTTAGGACAGTTGTGTTCGCACTTAATGCATCACTCCTTCTTAATATTAAATTCAAGAATACTTTTTTTTTTTTTTTTCATCTTTTTGTCAGAAAGATGAAAAAAACACTGCAGCCAACTCTACGCTACTTATGAAGAACACTTTACCTGGGCAAAGCATTTTTAAACTTTGCACATCCCATGCAAAAAAATTTTCTTTCTATTTTTAGATATACAATATAAAACTAAACTAGTTTATGAAAATTTATAGTGGTCGAATCATTTTTTTTTTTTTAAAAAAAAAGAGATTTTAAAAATCAAAACAATGGTTACCCTTGTCATTTTTTTTCCTCCCCGAGTGACTAAACAAGTCGATAGATACATTTATTTCTTCGATCATTCCCAACTGGTTTTTTTTTCGTTTTCACTCTTCCTCTACTTCATCATGAAGGTATTCGTTTACTTAAATATGAAAATAATGTTTAAAGGGCGAAATGATAGTTACAAACTTTTTGATCCACGCTGGTAGATTCTAAGATGATTTAAAATATTTGAAAACTGAACATTTTTTTTATGATAATAGAAATTTCTAAGCTTTTTAAAGCGTAAAAATGATCTTTTAAAAAAAAAAAAAAAAATTGAAAATTGAAAATGAAGGGAAAAAACTTCAACTCATATCGATATTTGTTTGAAAAAATATGCATAAAAGTGATAAAAGGATGAATCAATTATATTAAGATTATTTCGTGATGAAAATAATAAATAAATATTTTTCCAGAGAAGAAAGTTAGAGAAAATATGAATGTTATTTTTATAAAAAAAAATTTTCCACACACCTTTTTATGCGCAAAGGGTTTAGTTTTAAAATAAAATAGAAATTAAAATAAATTATCTTCAAATGTTGCATAAAGATACATTGAAACCACATCCCTATAGTTTATTTATACTTTAGGAATGTGCAAACATAAAAATACGAAATAAATGAAGCGTAGAATATAAGATATTCCTTAACCCTGACTTCTTGAAGGGTTTCTGGACATAAAATAAAATAAAGAAAATAAACTACAAATTAAATAATAAGTTATGTTAACTTGAAAATTCTAACAAAGTATTATTTTCTTCAAATTATTAGACTGAATTCAAAAGAATTTGAAAACAGTTTCAACTTAAAATTTATATAATGACCTTAATTTACTCTTTTGCTTTCTATAAAAATTAATTTCGACAAAGAATAAATCATAAAAAGCGCGTATGACAGACAGTTAAAAACTAAATACATCAAGTATTCAATCTCCAAACTATTAATTTATCTCAGCACTAAGGAAAAAAATTAAATTTCTATTAAAAACCATTTCTTTCTTTTATTCAATTGTTGTTTCCCTTTTCAAACTTTTAAACCCCATTTTTATATTACTAGTCCTGATTACCTTGTAATGAAATAGTATCCTACCAGTATTTATAAGAGTGCATTCAAATAAACTATTTAAAAAAAAAAAAAAAAAAAAGTTGTTTAGTGTGTATATGCATGTTTTTTATTAAAACTTCATTTTTTTATGTTTTTCTTGCTTTTACCTTTCATTCATGATTCTTCTTTTTCTTCCTCAACGAAAAAAAAGGGGGCCTTAAATGCAAATTTTATACCAGGTTAAGTTAAGTAAATCAAAAAAGTACCATATTTATTTAATAGTAAAAAAATTAAAAGGCTAAAACGCTTTAAATAATTTTATACAAGACAAGAAAGAGCTGGAAATAATCATTTTATTCTCATTCCCTTTTCAAATTTGAACTTAAACACTTTTTTTTTCGTTTCATGTTTTTTATTTTTAATTTTTCTTGATAGCTGACTTATATAAATATATAAATATGTAAATCGATGATATCAAACACGCGTTTAACAAGGAAAGAAGACTACTGAGGGGATCGTCGCTATTCTTCTTTCCCTTTTATTTATTTTCTGTTTTTAGGTTAGTTTGTTTATAAGGCTGGGATACTTCTGTTTATATCGATAGACATAGTTTTAAAGAGAGTAAAAGAGTTTATAGATCCATCATTTTAAGAATTTGACTCCTCTTTCTCCTGTCAACTGTCTACTTAATAAGAAAATTTTAACTTTAATTTAAGTAAAAAGATGTGACTTCTTAACTTCACTTTCAACTTTTTTTTAATTTTCAATTTTTCAATTTTTCAATTTTTCTCTCTTTTTTTTTTTTTTTTGTTTGTGGATTTAACATGATACTATTCTTTGAGTTTATAAGATTTGAATGGACATGGAATGAATTGAAAAAAAAGAGTAAGTAAGTGTGAATAAAGGAATTCTCCTTGAAAAAGCGGAGAATTTTACTCATAGAATCATCAAGGGGCATACTATATATCTTTTTGTGCATTTAAATAAAAAATAGAAAGGAAATAATTCCGAAATTTTTTAAAAAGCCCCCCAAATTTTTTTCAAAGTCAAGAAATTTTGAAATATAAAAAAAATGAAAAGAAGGTTGAGATACAAAAATACCTTTTACAGGTTAAAATAAAGAAAATAAAACTTAGGAATTAGAAAAAATTATTTAATATATGTGATTTAGTGTTTCAAAATTAAAATACAAAGGTTCAGTTGAATTTTTATTAATGTAAAGAAAAAGTTGTCCCATAGCATATTATCATGAGAACAGGATCTAAACTTCCTCCATTCCTAAGAGATCAACCGACTCATCATTGCTTCTTCACCATAACTCCATTTGAGGTATTGATAATCGTGCTTAAGACCAAATAGATGGTCGATTTCATGAACAATAGAAATTACATTAATATGATTATCGATTACTCAAACTTGGTGCATTAAAAAAACTGCGCCGGTAAAATTCATCAGATGAAGTAAAGGTGACGAAGATGGAGAAAGAGGATCAGTTAAATACCTTGACCCTTCGATTGCTGCATCATTCAAAGTTGGATAAAAAGTAGGTTTAATGAATATTTTTGGATGGAGTGTATGTGGAAGAAGAAAGGATAAGTTTTTGTATTCGGATTTCCAGAGTTCCAAAATAACCATTGAAAAGTCATGACTTTTAGTATATTCATTACCAACTGAAAATATATTTTTTGCTTTACCTAAATATGCTTCTGTATACTTAAATGTAGTGGTCACTAATGTACTCTCCTGAGACACGTAATATGTTTAAAATAATCGAAAATTAAAATCTTTAATTCGGTCATGCTTAAAATACATTTGAAGCATATTGGCTATATGTACAATGTAATGTTCAGCATAAATCGAATTTCATTCATATGGCCTAAGGCAAATGTTAAATCATAATACCTGGGCTTAAACGCATGTTTCGAATGCTCCTAAAGAGAACTCTCCTGATTAGCCACAGAGCCAGGTATGTCTAAATGAGTTAAGATCTCAAGATTTTTATCCAGAAGCTTGGTTTTTTCCCGAAAAGCCCCCAAAATTTAACTACTATACCCATGTCCAACTACAAAAATGACAGCTCCGTTTTTTTCCATTTTATGGAAAGGCAATCTTGTAAATCTATTAAAAACAGCTATCCGACGCTAAAAAAATTGGCATAAAAGTTAATAAAAATAGTGAAAAAAATACACATATAGGAATAAATAAATTGAAAAAAACAAAAACTTACAAGTCCATCGCAAGTGCTAAGTGCAAAAAACTATTTTTAAGACCACTAATTTTACCCTATTCACTAAAATGGAAGCATAATGGCGTGGTAGTGAAAATAAAACAAAGGAAAAAAGATAAAGAAAAGTTAGGAAAATGACAGGCAATTGCCGTCTCATACTATAAAGTATGATTAACCACGGCAAAATTCCATTTCGAATTGTCAAAAAAGTAGTTGAAAACCAAAAATAAAATAAATGGTACATGATGATGACAATCGCGAATTGTTTTCTCCCGAGCAATAGAAGTATCATGTGGAAGAAATTGATAATGACCAGAGAAAATTTTCTTATCTGTACTAAGCAAAAAACCCATTTCAATTTAAGTTTTCCTATTAATTCAAGTCTTCCTATCCCCGTTTTTTTATTTATCTTGAATTGATTTTTTTTTAATTTTTTCAAAGTATTTTTTCAATACCAAGCCTCGAATGGAGTTTATTAGGTTTTGCATCTAATAATTATTCCTAAAAAAAAACTTAGAATTTTCAATTTCAACCAGTCCAAAGAAATGAAAGCATATTAGTATCAGTAATAAGAATTTCATTTTTAATCAATCACTTCTAAGAAAAATGAAAAATCTATGGGAAAATACGAGGGAAAGCAATGAGAGCAAAATTTTAAGGGGATTAGTCACTTATCTTAAACTAAAAACTACTTACTTTATGAAAGTGTTAAAGTGATGATCCTTGTTGAACGCGAAACAAATGTTATCTCTATATTTCCTTCTTCATGTTATTTCAATTTAGTTGTCTTTTCTCTTTTTTGCAATTCTTGGAGAATCAATTCAGGTTCTCTCTTATATATTTACTTTCTTAATAAGATTGATTTTTTCTAAACATGGTAAAAATCTAAGTTATATAGCTTATACATATATGTATATATTTCTTTAAAAATTTTCTAATAAACCCACTATATACCATGTCCCACTGATGGAAGTGTTCAAACGGATCAAGAGTAAGTGTTAAGGAATGTTCTAATCTTTTTAAGAAAAAAAAAAAAAAAAGGATAAAAAAGAAAAAAATAATATATTGAGAGGTAAAAAGATAAGAAAAAAAAAGCAGATATCAAAGTTAAAGAAATGCAGAGGAAGGAGAGGCCCACCTGCTTTATTTAAGGCATTTTCATGAGTAAAAATACCAATTATTTAGGTGCATAAACACAATTTACCTTTAACAGACTTTTCACTGGATACTTAAAAATTAAAAAAAAACAAAACAAAATAATTAAATGTATCGTGAATACTCAATTAAGGGTAGAGACCTTAGGTCATGGGTGTGGTCAATAATCCCACCATGAAATCATGGTGACCACTCACTTCATTGAAAAAAAAAAAAAAAAAAAAAAAAATTTACTTTAAATACAAGGAATGCATGCGGGGTTGGTGACTAAACCTTTTTAAAAAAAGATTAAGTGAACAGTGGTGAGTGACATGCAAGTCAGCGACTCACTCAGACAGTATAGAGTACATTCAATGATGTTACTCTTTTACTTTCATAACCCCCTCTCCAGCATTAAGCACGTGGAAGGCTGGCCTTTGCCAACTTTCGAATACAAAGTAAATCACATGAGATTGAATGGAGTAAGTGTTGTTGTTTCTACCTTTTATAAAAATAAAAATAAAAAACATCATTTTGCTCAGGATTTTTCCATTAAAAAAATAAAATAAAAAATAAAATAAGACCACTTTCTCCATTATGATTCATTGTTTAATTTCTTCCTTTAAAAACAAAAAAAAGTGAACGAAAAAAAGCCCTGCTCTCCACTCACTTTCATTGATTGGTCTTAAAGGATGGATGAAATTCTGTGAAATAGAATTGAAAGAGAAAGAAGAAAGCAATGAAATGAAAATGGAAATTCTTTAAGTCCTCAATGAAAGTCTAATGCCCCCCAAAAAAATTTCCGAGTAAAATGAAAATGAATTTGAAAATACTATTTAGTATCTGACTTTCTATTAAAATATCTTTTTCTTCTAGCTTATTTGTTCTCCATCGAAAGGATAGGAATATTCAATCCAAAATAAGTTAAATTAAAAAAAAAAATTTAAAAATCAATGCTTGTGGGTCTGGTTTAAGTTTAAGACGGGAAGTCAAAGAATGGAGTTTTTTCTTTATTAAAAAAAAAAAATTGGTCAGAGAAAAATTAAATTGTTTCGATTTAAATTCAATACCGGTAACAGATTGAGGGTTACTCCTTTACTGAGTAGAAAGAAAGAGAAGAGAAGAGATAGTAAAGTAAGTACAAGAGAGAAAGAAAAGAATCCTTTGTTTGGGAAAGAGAGAGAGAGAGAGAGAGAGAGAGAGAAAGTAAGAGAAAGAGACTTAGAGTAGAAATTCTTTATCCTTCAGTAAAACAAAGACCATCATAACTCATTTATTTATTCAAATAAAATTGGAATAAACAAAAAAAGGGTTTCGTCAACAAAAACCTTCAATTTCTTTTTTTATTTTAACCCATTTCATTTTTTTTTATCTTTCTTTTTATTTCTTTTCATTCGTTTTCAATTTTTTATTTTATTTTATTTAATTACTCCTTTACTACTTTTCCTTCTTTTTATAGAA
>JADGJU010000301.1:0-10492 GCA_026937265.1 Coelomomyces lativittatus
TTTTTTTTTTCCTTTTTTTTTTTTTTTTTGAATTTGTGATAGGTACAGTTTTATTAAAGGAGAAAAAAGGGGACGAGATGTTTTGGCTTACTATTTACCTTATTTTCGGACTTACCATTTTAACGAAAATACTTAAATTTTGCATTTTTTTTCTTTTATTTCGGATGTTTTTTTTTCATTGGAACTCGTTTATATATTTATATATTTGTATATCATCATTAAAGGTGGTTATCATCATGCAAATACAGCGAGACTATGGGCTCATTTGACAGGCTACATCCTTCAACGTTCTTTACCGGACACTGTTCCCACAGAGTATCCATTTGCAGAACTTTTTGAACCATTTTATGATTTGGAATTAGAAAAAGAAAGTGACATGGAGCAATTAGCTTCTCATGAATTAAAGGAGACATTAGGTCGCATTGAAGAAACCTTCAAATTCAATTAAACTCAATATCTTCATCAGTTCTATTATGCGAACATTCAAACCAGAATTAGTCAAATGCTGCTTACGCAGAATGAAAGATCCAGAAACTCCTTTCAATAGAGAGGATTTTTTGGTTGGGATATGTAATAGAACCGCAAAGTTTTGGGAAAGCAAGATGAATTGGATTGCTGAGAGCGAACTAAACTAATTTGAAGTCCTAGAAAGCTAAAAGGTAGGTGATAAAGAGCATTTTTTATCAGGGAGTTTAGAAATATAATGGCAATTATATCATTTTTATTCGGGCTTATAATTTTATGCCTGGCAACAGCAACAGCAACAACAACATCAACAACAAAAAAAAAAAAAGGAGTCGGTGGCGAGAAGCGAAGTATGCGATTTTTTCATAATAATGTTTTGTTTGAAGTTTTTTCTATCATTTTTTTTTTATTTAAAAAATGAAAATAAATGTGAAAGACAGGTGTCCTAGAGATAGTTTTTAGAGTTCGTTGATCACAAAAAATGTTAAGATTTTTTGAAAAATGAATTAAAACGAGTGTTTTTATTAAGGGTCACGATTGTGTTAAAAATGATTAGAATAAGAATAAAAATTGTTATTGATAAAATATGATGGAATGAGTGACCTTTTATATGCGAAGGATTCACTAGTAATGCCAATTGCAAAAATAAAATAAAATAAAATAAAGTAGTACTTAAAATAAAAAATAAAGTATTTAATTAAAATAAGTTTAAAGTTCGTGAAAAATAAATGAGAACATGTACATACATGTACGAATGAAGTGCAACACTTAAAAATAGATTCTAGGTTTAGGTAGTAATCCATGTTAGTATTCAGTGTGTAAGAACAATGTTGTTAATTCTTTAAATTTTATTAGGCCTTAACAAAAATTCTTTTTCTTTTTCTTTTTCTTTCTTAAAATTCTTAATTAAAGCTTAAAATACAATTTTTAGTATACATTTATATATTCTTTCTTCTTCTTCACTAAACTGGGAAATCAATAAATCCGCATACACATATTTCCTCATAGATCAACTATTAAAATTATTTTGCTCCTTGACGAATTCTATCATTAACAATAAATATATATAAAGCACTATGCGAAAAGATAATAAACGAAAGGTAACAGAAACCGTTTGTGCTTCATCAGACGAAGAACTTAATCAGGATTCGGTACATTTCTTTTTTTCTTATTCATTGGAAATCCCCTGATCAGGTATAGATTCCTAGTTCTATCCTCATTCATTTTCGACAAGGAAAAATTGCTATATTTCATTTCCTCTCGATTTTATTAATTGCGTTTGTCTGATTTCTTAATTCCCTTGACTATCTTTTTTTTTTTTTTTTTTTTTTTTTTTGTTTATGTTAAGGATGACATTTTGAATGTAGAGTTCGATTTTTTTGAATTTGACGAAGCTGATTATCATCCCATTAAACAATTTTTACATTCTTCATTTGGAAAAGAGAACACTAAAATCGCTTTCTCTGAATTGGTGGATTGGATTCTTCAATTTGGTTTAGGGACCACTGTCAAATGCGACGGTGAAAAGGGAGATCCTTACGCCTTTATTTCCATATTGGGACTTACTGGTGAAACTTGGAAGGTCTTTGCTCTTTATTTAAATTTTCCTCTTCCTATTTTGAGAACAGCATTGTAATGCTAATGTTAAATACTTCATTATCACCTTTTTTCTTTTTTTCATACTAATTATCTTTGATATCATTACATATACTTCTTTTCGTCTATTTTACATTTAGACAAACTCATTTTCGTCTCAAGTAAAAGATTGGATACTTACCCATTCTTCTTCATCCTCTCTACAAACTTTAGTATGTCAGTCTTCTAAAAAAATCGGACTAATTTTAAACGAGAGGTTAATCAATATGCCATGGTTTATTTCCGCACCACTTTTAAGTTTAATGTTAGACGAAATTCAAAAGGTGGCGGCTACCGAACCTGCTTATTGCTTCGATTATTTTATTATGCTCTTTCCTTTATATAACGAAGAAGAGAAAGATGAAGGAGAACTTACCATTGAACAAGGTGATAAGGATTCTTCTTTGGAACATAAGAAAATGAAAGTGATAGGTGGTAAAAAGAATAAAATTTCATCGAAAGAAAAAGTTATAGAGTCATACCATTATTTTGAAGCAGAATATTTAGAAAAGGTATATTAAATTAGTAGCTTAGCCCTGATCGAGGCTGAATTCATCCTTTTGGGTTTTAATTTTGCTGAATATTTATTTATTTATTTATTTATTTTTTATTTTTTTTACCTTTTTCTTTTATAGCATAGTTTTAATTACTTGCGGAAAAATCATTTTTATTTTTATTCTTAAAACTTTTAGCATGCTGAATTTGTTTTTAACATCACGAACCCAACTTCCAGTGGCCGAAGTCAAAGAGGGATGGTGTTTACACTTTCTGGATTAGAACAGGGAATAACTATTTTGAAGAAGTTAGTAAATGAGAGTGACTATGTCATTAGTCAAAGTAAGGCTTAAGTACTATTAAAGTAACTTTGTGATAGTCCTTTTTATGCTTTTCTCACGTACATATCAAAATATACATATCGCAAGTGTTTAAAAACAGTTGTATTTTTTTCTACTTATTGTTAAAATGTGTTTTTTTTTTTTTTTTTTTTTTTTAAGTTCTTTTTTTTCCTTAATTTTCGTTCCTCAATACTGCCTTCATCATTAGTAGTGTAATTTGTACCTTCATGATTTTGGAAAAGGTAACAGTTGAATTTTGTACTTAAAAAAAATACTGATAAACCACTTTTTTTAAATTTGAACTTTTCGTCTCACTAGGATAATTTTTATATTTCTATAATAGTATATTTTAATATTTACACTTAAAGTTTATACAGAATTTTTTTTCTTTTTTTTCGACATAGGTAATGTTGAGCCTAAATCTGTTTCATCTTCTCTCTGCCTTTTCGAAGCCTGAACATTCTCTTGTAAAATTTCAGCGGAAGTCTTAAACGATTCTACAAGGGAAGCACAATAGTCGGGCCTTTTTACTATTTAAAATTTTGTGATTTAAAAAAAAAAAGGGGTGTTCAATTTCCAAATAGTGAAATTTCAAATTTACTTTTAGAGTCAATTCAAAAAAAGTAATAAAAGTAATAAAAGAGTACCAAAGAAATGGCCTTTGTCATTGTGAGGAACCAACACTTTCATACTGTTTAGTTCACAAGTTTCTAAGAAAGAAAGTTTCAGTGAATCATTTAAAATGCAATATGGGGGCAAGCTGTTAAAGTCTATTTTTAATCTTTGATTCTTTAATGAGGAAATTTGAATATTTCCAGGACACTTGATAAGAATGATTCGATAATCACTCGTTGGAAAATTTTGAATATGCAAATCATCTTGAGTAATCCTTCGAGCCTTTTCAGTTAATTTTTCGGGGAGTTGGACCATATTAAAATATAAAGAAATGCACTTAATTAAATAAAAGTTATATAACGATATAAAAAAGATTGGAACAATCTACAAATATATATTTGGAATTTTTGGTTTGTAGGATGTGCTATTGAAAACACAATGAAGAGCTCTTGCAACTCTGTTTTGATCAGAAGAAGTGCCTGTCCATTTCACTTAATTCTAAAAAAGAGAGTACTTTTTTTTTAATACTCAAAATCAAAAAAAAAGCACGTGTTCGTTTTATCCACTCATAAGGTCCAATCTTCACGTCTTCACAAAAAGGCTGGTCAACTTTACTAACCACTCAAAGTCCACTTTCTTTTTTTTCTTTTTTTTTTTTTTTTGTTAAAGATAGGAGTTAGGAGAAATGTTTGGGTAAGCGAATCTTTGATTCTTCTGGTGTCTATATCTTTTAGTTATTTATTTAAGGATTAATTAATTTACTTTTAAAAACAATGCACTTGATAATTTTTTTGTGTCCATTTTATCTTTGCCATAAAATTAATCAAATAGGGAAATCATTGATTTATTGGGTCACGCATAAAAAAATATCTCTCACCTTCACTTTCACATGAGCACCATTGAAAGAGAAAAAAGAGAAAGTTTTATTTTTAAGAAATAAAGAATTTAAAGTTTTAATCCTAATGCCTTTTTCATTAAGATTAAAACTTTTAACGCAAAATATCCATATAGTAGTTATTTTAGTGAAATTTTGAATATAGAGCTATAAAAGTTAATCATTTACTCTTGATGGAAAATATAATATTTTCCTGTTGCAACTTTTTTTGCTGGGTTTCCAAAATATAAAAAATTAGATTTTGAATTCAATTTATATATATTTATATATTTATGAGTTCAGGCTGTATTATTTAAATCAGAGTACAATGATTCTAAAAAGATATAATTATCGTATAAATATGCATATTGCTATAAAAAGAACAGTTAGGATTAAAAAACGAAAGCAACTATAAAAAGCAGCTTTAAAAAAAAAAAAAATTGTAACTATTTTCGATTTAGCTTCATATATTTCTTTTGTGGTCATTTTATTTTCTGTCATTTTTGAGTGGAATGCAATGTACCTATAAACTTTTTTATTTTTTGGAGAGGAGGTAGAAATTAGGACTTTTTTAAAAAAAATGACAAATTACAGCATCATTTTTTTTTTCTTTAAACTGAATTTCAAATCTGAATTAAAATATTAATTAGGGAAGTATGAGATGAAGAGTAGGAAAAAAAAGATGAAGCAATACAATTTTGTTTTTCTTGAGATTTTCTAAAAACATAAAATATTTAAAACAAGGCTATACTACTTTTTTTCAATTTTTTTTTTTTTTTTTTTTTCTATTAAATACTTTATGTATTTCCTTTTTTCAAAAATAAAATAATTTTCGTGCAACGTTCTACTTATGATAATTGTTACAAAAGAAACTTGTTCCCGCAATCCCGGTCGAATAAATCTGGAAAATTTTAGGTAGAGATTAGAAAAACGCCAAAAATTAGCTACGATGAAGAAATGTATCTAGTAGATTTTTAATCAGAAAAATTAATTAGAAAATCATAGAAAGTCAACTTCCAAAAAGCACTAAGAGAAATTGAAAATTCGGACAACCCTCATTAAAAGCGTGGTTCCGTGGTAAATCTATCCTCGGTTTTCTCAAACCAACTATATAATTAAATTGCAAAAAAAAAAAAAAAAAAAGCTAGTTGTTTCGTTTGTAGTGTAATTAGTTACACAAAGAGAGACGGGAAAAGATAAAGTGTTAAATAAGAAAAACGGTTCTTTTTTTTTTTTTTTTAAATTTAGCAAAGATATCAAACAAGCATACTCATAATATTTCTATTTTAAGAATTCAATATATTCCACTTTTTATTTCATTGCTTCCCCCCTTATTTTCAAAAAAAGAGGTTAAATCATCGATTTTGACTTACGGAAATAATAGGTTTTTTCGCCAGTCCAAAAAAAAAAAAAAATGAATGAATCAAATACTTCTGAAACAAAATGCTTGAATAGTGTCGATGGAAACTTCCCTTTATCAGATATCAAAAGTACCTATTCTTCATTCGGAAAACATAGAATATCGTTGCATATTCGATGACTTTTGCTTTCTGCATTTATATTTCAACATCGCTCCTGCAGTTCTTTTCCCTAAGCTGTAATGATAGTGATTGTGGAATTCTCTGTATCAAGATTAAGTGAAATAAAACAGAAACAAATAATATAACTAGAGAATGAAGAATGGAGATTGGAGTATCAGGGGGGAAGGGAAGGGAGAAATAGTACATTCGTACCAATATATTAGATGAAACTTTGATCAAAGTTCTGATTCGAATTATAAAAATTCTTTTTTTTTTTTTTTTTTTTTTTTGTTAAATCTCATGTACCTTTTTATTACTCATTCGTTTTTAATTTAATTTTCTTTCTATTTATATAAAATTAAATATATATACCAATGTATATATATATTACTTTTTCTACGACAACATATGTAAGTTCAAATGTGGAGGAAATTTTGATACACATTAAATTTATTTTTTAAAATTCAAGTCATAGTAACTTCGGATCTAAATTCATTATAAAGGATCTGAGGCTTTATGCATTAGTTGTTCTTAATTCTGACATACATTTTTTTCGCGAACTCGAAATTTTTTCGTTTTCATCGTTAAATTTTAAATTTTTTTCCCAACTTCTATAATAGTTATCTTTACGTTTTTTCTTTTTAGTTTGTATTCTATGAAACAAAAAGAAAATCAATGTGGTTTATTTATTTCCCTTCATATTCTTCCTTGTACGCGTTACTAAATGACCATTTTCTTTTTATTTGTTCTATCTTAATTTTTACATTACTTTACCTTTACTTTTCACAATTTTACGGTCATAAAAAACCAAAAAAACCGTTAGATACTATCGCTACTCCGGATGGAAGTTTTTCTACATATTTTGATCGAGCATCAGCAAACATGAAGAAAAATGCTATTCGTGCCTCACGACATATCATTTCTTTTTATCAAATTTATGTTAAATTCGATGAAAACACTGTCTTACCCGTGGTCGTTGATTCTTCACAGACTATTGAATATCTACGAGCCTTGGTGGAAGCAGTGTATGCATTTAATTTCACCATGTTCGCCACAACTCCCGATAAACTGGAGAATACCCTCAACTCTAACACTCCCAGCCCATTCGTGAAACTTCCTATGATTGTTGCTTTACTTTGCAATGAAAAATTTGAAACTTTGAATTTCGAATCCAAAATCGAAGATATTCTACACCACGGAGATACTATCGTTATTGGAGCCTGTGAAAATTGTATGAGTACTCTTTATACTTACTTTTTTACAAAGACATTTCAAAAAAGAAAATTTAATTTAATCTTATATTTAAATAAATAAAAATTAGAAAATCCTTAAGTATAAACGGTACAAAACGATAAGATTAAGGAAAAGTGCAAAAAAAAAAAAAAAAAATTGCACTTAGTAGTGAGCATTTTTTCTTTACTTTTTTCTTCTCGCCGCTTTGGATTTTTTTTTTTTCCTTTCCTTTTTTTTATACTACATTCTTTACTTCTCATTTGTGGCTAGACCAATGTGCTTTTGTCTTCACTTCTTCCTTTTTTCACCTATACATTTTTACTAACCTCTTTTATCATTTTTATGCTTGATTTTTTTTTTGTTCTTTTTTTTTGTTTTTTCATCCCCACTATGCCGTAATCGTTCTTTAATTTCTTTTAAATCTACAATATGTTATTTTTTACTTTCTCTCACTCTGATCTTCCCTTCACTCGCACAAAAAAAAAAAAAAAAAAAATTCAAAAAATAATCCGGCACTTTCCTTATTATGTATTAGTTACTTTACAGGAGGCAGTAAGCCATGACGGTATGAGAATCGAATTTCCACAGCATTTGAAGACGCAACCTACAGATCAGTCAACGCAATTGAGTACTGAAAAAGAATTTTTATCATATTTGTATAATCGTAAAATATTATCATCCTTTAAAGACTATTGTCTATCCAAGACTATTGTTCAAGATTTGCTGTTTTGGATCGAAGTGGAAGTCTTTAATTCTTCTTCAGAAGAAGCAATGCCTGTAATGGGAAAATATATATTCGCTACCTATTTGTTGGAAAATGCACCGTTAAAAATAAATATTCCAAACGAACTTAAACAAGAAACGATTCGTCTTGCTTCAGGGCCATGTCCAATTCATGCCTTCGACGATGCTCAATTATTTATCTTTAATACCATGAAATGCATTGTCTTCCCAAAGTTTAAGACAACTCCTGAGTTTAAGACCGCAAGTAACTTTCTTTCTCTCTTTCTCTCTTTCTCTCTCTCTCCTTTCAAAAAATATACTTTATATAATTGGATTACTTTAATCCTTTTTTTTTTTTTTTTTAATGTATTAGGAACAGGACATCGTTTTTTTGAAAAGACATAAAAATCATTTTTTTAGTTCAAAACCATTTCTTCCGTTTTTTCAAATAAATATTTATTAAACCTTTTAATTTTTTTACTCTTCGTATTAAATAATTTTTAGTTTCGAAAGATGTAAATGACTATCAAATTATGATTCCATTTTCCACTTACTTTCCGTCCTATGACAATCTATTTTCTGAGCTAATTCAACAACACGATAAATATTTTGATACTGAAATGCCAATGTATTTAAAAGAAATGTATCTAAACCGCATTTTAAATCGTTACTTTCCTGAAGCTCAACCGGCCTTGGATTATTTCGAAATCATTCAAGTTGTCGATCAACAAAAAAAGAATTTGAAACTTCAACGCGAAAAAAAATTAAGAAAGTTTTTCGGAGTTACAGCGTCTTGCTCCCCAAGTGCCCAATTTCATTCACCTGAAACAGAAGTCGCGTTAAAACTAAAACACCCTTGGGATCTTTCCGGAAATCTTTTAAATTTATCCATGGGTTCAGACTTAGATAAATCCAAGAATGCACCTCAAATTTTTTTAAGAAAAAAACGTGTGGAAAAACTTGAAAGCTTTTTTGGGATGAAACCTGATCCATCCAAAAATTTCGTAGAAGAAAATTCTCCAACTGAAACTTCAAGGGGTCTAGTAAAAACAAACTCGCTTCCAATTTTAGTCAATGAAAATGAAATTCCTGCCGAATTAAAACAGCGTCTTACGAAGCGTTCAAGAAAAATTCGTCAAATGTTAGGCGACGGTGTTGAATCTGACTTGAAAACGTGTGTCCTAGCGGATTTTTTGGGATAATTTTTATATTTTATTTCAATTCTTCTGTTCTATAAAAAGAAAAAAAAAAGCTTCATAAAAAATATTTTAAGTTGGTAAAGGAAATATCGAGTAGGGACTTTTTTTTTTTTTTTTTTGAATTTCCCCAATGATCTTAAAGCTTAAACTAATTATTAAATCTATTATTTCATTTACAATTTTTTTTTTAAATTAGAATCATGCTAGAAAACAATAACTCAAATACAATATCTCGTCGTCATACTACACCCAATACTAGCAACATAGACTCGAATATGGATTCCACTGAATTTACAGACGCTGCCACTAATTCCAATGAATTAGATCATGAAGACTCCGTTGAAAAGATATCGAAAATTCATACTTTTTTAGCCGATGCTCCTGAAAAAGAATTAAGCGACAATGAAGTGGAGGAATATTCGACACGTCCTTTAGATACCAAGGAAGTAAAATTAAAGCGAAGAGGAAAACTTCAACAATTGTTGGGTCAAGGGCAGCTACCACCTGACAGCCAAGTCATTTCGCCGACTCACCCACGATCTCTATCTTTAGCTCAAGCAGAACGTGCACGTCGCATGCGTCGTCAGCAATCCATTAAAATTGAAAAAGTTTTAGGAGAGGTTCCGACAAATTATACGTTAACAAATGCGGACCGTAAATTATTAGCCCATCAACATTTCATGGCCACTATCTCCATGATGCTTCAAAGGAGAGACGGATTATCACGGATTTTAACTTATTTGTTGCAAGAACATAAAGTAAATCCGCTTCCTCCTCTTTCACCAATAAATACCACATTTTACAGAAATTTAAGTGGTTCTACGAAGGATTTTGATTTACAATCCCAAGCTTCTTCAATTAGCACAGATTCTGAAAAGCAGGAACAACAAGACAAATTAAGAAGACAAAAAAAATTTCAAAAATTATCTAAATTCTTCGGTGGTGCAGTTGACCCTGAATTATTAATTGAACAAAAGATACTTTCGGAATTAGAACGTAAAATTGAAGAAGATTCACATAACGATGATGACTCATTGTATATATTAAAAGAAAATTTGAAATTATTGCGTAGCCAAGTAAAAATTCTAGTTGAAAATTTTTCTGAGGACGATTTAGCATTACCTTCTCCTTCGGGAGATTCTGAACACAGTGTTGGGAATTATCATGAATCCCCCTCTGTTCAACCTTCTTAATCAATTTAATTTTTCCAATGAATTTTTCTTGCCTTTTTTCTGAATTATTTTTATTTTTTCACTTACTCGGAATATATTTTCTTCTTGATGATTTAATTAATTCCATCCCATCTCTTTTCCTCTTTTTTTTTTTCTTCTTCTTCTTGTTTAAAAAATAGCCTTGCTCTTTCTTGATGTTATTCTTTTTTTTTTAAAGACT
>JADGJU010000304.1:968-11732 GCA_026937265.1 Coelomomyces lativittatus
AAAAAAAAAAAAAAAAAAAAAAAAATACAGTTGAGTTTTATTTCTGGGTCTTTTTTTTAGAATTTGAGGAAGAAGAAGAAGAAGAAGAAGAAGAAGAAGAACTGGACTTGGGTTTTTGATTGGGAGTCGGGGTGGTTGAAGATGTATTCATGGAGGTCAATGGAGAAGACGACGAGGTGGGTTTGGTCGTGACCCCTCCTCCTCCTCCTCCTCCATTGAAGGACAACGAAGGGATGGGTTTCCCCTTTTTTTTTCGCCACCAACTTTGAATCTTTTTAGCGGCATGCAGGTGTCGTACTTCTTGTAAACGTAATCGATGCAATTCCATGGCTTTGGCTTTTTGTAATTTATCATCTTCCATCCATCGATGCATGTCTTCATACTTCACCATCAACTCTTCCCATTGTTCCATGTCTAACGCTCGAATGGCTTTCAATTGATCCAATTCCATGGCCTTTTGTTCCACTTCTTGTTCATACCGATCCATCCATTGTTGAATGGTGGATTCTAACTGGAACCGATGTCGATGCAAGTACTCGGTCCATGTCAAATGCACTTGACATTCGACATTCACGTCGTTCACTCGGTCATTCACTTGATGTTTCCATGTTTCTTCCTTTTCTAACCATTTGGCATGCACACTCACTTCCTTGGCTTTCGTTTCTTTCTTCATGTACTTTTGTTCAGACAACGTTAACGCTTGAATCTCTTGAATCGCTTCTTTGAGTTGTACCACCACTTGGTCACGTTCTTGTCCTTCTTTGGCTAACTTGGATTGTTCTTCTTGCAATTGAGTTTGAACTTCTTTTAAACGAGAAAGTAATTCTTTTTCACTATGTATTTCAAAAGGGGTAGAGTTAGATAGAACTAGAAATAGAAATAGAAGTACATGAGACGAAGAAAAATGTCTATGATGATACTTAGTCGTAGTCGTAATTGTAGTCGTACCGTTTTAAAGTTTCATGGAGTAAATTTCGTTTACTCACTTCTTCTTCTACGGCATGAAGTAAAGAAGAAGGAATCCTTGAACCTTCTTCTTCATTTTTCATTTCATTCAATTCCATCATGGCTTTTTTAAATAAACTTTGCAATAAAGTACGTTCTTTGGTGACTTTTAAATGATCGGGAGATAAGGTGGTTGAAGATTTCTTGGTCATGGACATCATTAAAGGTAACATTTGTTTTTTAGTATCTTGATGCTAAAGAAGAAGAAGAATTAGAAGAAGAATTAGAAGGGTCTTTTAACCTTTCGTTACTTAGGACTAAATAAATTCAATTCAATGAAATCACTTACTTTGGTGTTGGCGATTTCAGTAAGAATGTCTAATTGCCATACTGCATCTTCAAGAAGAGCGATTAAGCCTTGGGTTAATCCAAAAGGTAACTGGGTAGGAACACTGGGGACATCGGGTGGGGGACCCAAAGGATGTAATGAAAGAGGAGGGTTGAGTGAAGAAGAAGTAGAAGAAAGTAAAGAATGAGTAGAAGGTTTGTTTGGAAAAGAAGGATCGGAAGTAAGGGCCATCTTGAGTAGGTGCAACTCACTTTTAGATAGAATGTTCTTTTTTTTTTTTTTTTTTTTTTTTGAAGAAAGAAACGAAAAGTGAAGAAGTAAAAATGAAAAGAAATTAATTTAAAAGAAAAGGTGAGGTGTTTGTCTCTTTTTCTTTTTCTTTTTTTTTTTTTTTTGATGGTGGTGGTAATGGTGGTGGTGGTGGTGGTGTAAAAATTGGAAAGGATTACGAAACTCTTTTTTAAAATTTTTTTTTTAAAAAAATTTTAGTTTAACACGAAACTCATTCCGAAATACTTCTTAAAAAATAGGAAGAAAAGTTCGCGTCTCACCAAATGACACATGCACTTCTTTTTTTTAATTTTAATTTTTTTTTTTAATTTTAATTTTATTACATAGTTTAAACTTTTTTAAAAGGTAAATGTAAAATTTTTTTTTGAGTGGTCAACGTTCATTCTCTTTCTTTTTTACTATTTCATTTCGAATTCAACTTCTTCTTCTTCTTCTTCTTGAAAACTAAAAGGAGTGGTAGTTTTAATTTTTTAATCAATGAAAAAAAAAAAAATAGTTTGGTTTGCGTTCTTCAATCATCATTAACTAAACGTTGACGAAAAAAACATGGAAAAATAAACTGTGTGGATTAGTTCAACCGAAACTCAAATGCTCTTTTTTTTTTAAAGAGCATAGTCTACTTTTCACTTTAAAATTCTTATTTTTTTATTTTATTTTCTTTTATTATTATTATTATTTTTTTTTTTTTAAATTTTAAATTAAAACTTAGTTGAAGGTATTTCACCAAAGGGAACGAAAAACATGAAAGAAAAAAAAAAAAGAAAAAAAAAATGGGAAAAGACCCATTCCATAGAGGTTTATTGGTCAAGTCTGTCGTAGTACTTGGAAATGTTTTCTTTTTCGTTCTAAACACAACCTAACCAGAATTATAATTTCAAGTTTACAAAATGTGAATACGAACGGATAATTTATTTACACATTTTATTTTATTTTATTTTATTTTTTCTTTCACGCTTCCTTATGAAGAAGGAGCACGAATTCCAAGAGACCCAAGGTCAACAAGGGTCTTCATCTAAATAGACCCCCCACCCCCCAGTTTTAAACTGCACTTTCTATCTCTATGGAGATGTTGAAAAAAAAGAGGAGGACATAAGGGAAAGAGGGGGTGGCACGGCTATTTGTTAGTGAACAAAAGTCATTAGAAAAGCTTTAAGAAGGGGGTGGTTTCTTTTTCTTCTTTTCCCATTCTTTTTTTTTTTTTTTTTTTAAATTAAAAAACAATGCATCCTATCTTTATTTGATTGGCGTAAAAATGGACATTCCCTGTGGGTTTAACCCGAGGGTTTTATTATTATTATTAAGAAAAAGAAAAAGAGAGAAAAAAAGAAAAAGAAAAAGAAAAAGAAAAGAAATGGAGAATAAGGTAGAAATGGGATGAAGACTTTCTCTCTCTCCGGTTTTTTTTTTTTTTTTTTTGTTTTGTATAATTGATAATTGATAAGTTTTCGTTACGTTTCTTTACCTTTTCCAGTTTACGGCACGGTCCTGCTTTCGTTTTAAAAGGACTTTTTTGAAAAAATAAAAAATAAAAAATAAAAAATAAAAAAATAAAACTTCATTCCGTTCTCTTCCGTTTCATTCCTTTTCTTACTTCGTTTCTCATTGTTCCTAAATTTTCTTAAATTAGATATATATTCGGACTTTTAAAAACTAAAAGTAGAAGAAGAAGCAATCTTAAGCATCACTTCCTTGGTTTAAAATTGTAGAAGTTTTTTTTTTTTTTTTTTTTTTTTAAATAAAAAAGACAGAGAAAAAAAGAAGAAAAGAATTAGGGATATCTCTAATAAGGCCAGGGTTTTTAAAGACCTCTTTTATTTTTATTTTTAAATCCCTTTGCTTTCTTCAACGTTGTCGTAAATACTTAGAAAATAGAAAGGTATGGTAGAAATATTTATAAAAAATGAATTTTAGTTCATTTTTTATTTTTTTAATTTTTAATCTTTAATTTTTTTTTTCATGGTGGAGAGGAGATGGGGAAACGAAAATTTGGGACGTGTTGTTTGTCATTGCAGTGAAAAAATGCATCCAGTAATAAATGCTGATAAGGAAAAGGGAATAAAAACCAAAGAAACGAAAAGTCACACCTTTTGCGCGTTTCCATGGGGCGAAGTTTGTATTATTTTTTTGTTTGTTTCCACGCTTCAAATACTGGGCTTATTTCTTTTTCAATGCCTTCAAGAGAAGTGATGTTCTTCAGTCTGGCTTAGCATTCACATCCTCCCTTTTTCTCTTTCCATGTCATTCATCCAAAGTTTTCCCCTTACACTTTTTTTTTTTTTTCTTTAAATTGTTGGCCAATCCAAACTTTCGTTTTTAAATTCTAATACTTTTCGCGTTTCTGAATTTCTTTTTTTTTTTATTTTTTCCTCCGTTTCTGAGAGGGAGAGGAACCACCATCCTTTTTATAAAATTTTCAATGAATTCTCAGTTCAATGTTGTTGTTTTTTTTTGATTTCTCAAAAAAAAAAACTGATGAGGATTCCCCTCCTCTCCATCATACTAAAAAATATTAAAGAAAAAAAAAAAAAAAAAGATTCTTTTCCTCTATTTAAGTAAAATTTCTTTTCTTTTTTTTAGACATTTCATGTTTATTCCCATGATGGTCTGCTTATTTTAATGTTGAAATTCTCTTTTATCACTTTGTTTTGTTTTTTTTTCAATTTAGAACCTCATGTATGATAAGCACTCGATGACCTTGACGACCACTCCCTCCACTTCCACCCCACTTGTGAAAGACCCGAGTTTCAATCCATCGACCACGAAGGTTTTAAAAAAAAGTGTCGCAGCCTTCCAAGGCAAGAAGAAAGCGTTATTGATAGGAATCAATTATACTGGGACGGAGTATTCGTTGAAAGGTTGTTTTCATGATATTATGACGACACGGACCTTGTTGATGGAGCAATATGGGTTTCAAGATACCCCCGACCACATGCAAATTTTATCGGACGTAGGCATGGCCCCGACCTGGCAACCTCCGACACGTCGTCAAATGATCCATGCGATCCATTGGTTGGTTCAAGGGACCCTGCCGGGGGACTCGTTGGTGTTCCATTATTCAGGGCACGGTGGAAGCATGAACGAGGTGATGGAAATGCCCTCGTCAACCTGCCTGCCCGAGGACAACGCCGACGTGATTGTTCCTGTGGATGCCGAAGAAGCAGGCATCATCACGTACCAAGACCTCCACACGTGGTTGATCACACAGATTCCGGCCGGGGCCAAACTCACCCTGATCTTCGACTCGTGTCATCACGGCGTTTTTCTCCTCGGCTTACCTTGGTGGTACGGCAGTGACGGCACCTTGGTGTACCATCGACGTCCCTCCACCCTTCTTCGGTCCCCTTCCGTCCCCATCCCGACCTCCAAAAGTCTTCCTAGAAAACTCAGTCATTCCATGCTCAACTTCTTTTTAGGTCGACGCAAATCGTCGGTGTCCAACCTTGGCAAAGGAAGGTTAGGAGGAGGTCCAGGAAGAGGAGGAGGAGGAGGAGGAGGAGGAGGGTATGGAGCACAGGGGAGTTCTCCTCTTGGAGGTCAAGTCTTGATGTTTGTAGGTCAACGATTAGAGTCCATGAATTTTGATGAAGTTGACGAGGAAGGGGCCATGTCATGGACCTTGAACATGGTGTTAAAAAGTAAAGAGGTCATCACTTATGGAGAACTCTTGAAATCCATGAAAGATATTATGCAAACGGCGTTTCATCAATCACCTCAATTAGGATCGTATCATTCCATTAATTTAGAAGAAGTCTTTTCACTATAAAAGAAAAAAAAAAAGAAAAAAAAAAAAATCTCTTTCTTTTCCGAACTTAGAAGGATTTCCCCTTTATTATGATTATAGATTTTTTTCGGTCTTTGACTTTAAAAAATGCATAGATTCTCTTCTTTAAATGATTGTAGAGTTCTTGTTTTCCTTCTATTTTAAAAATAAATCATCATCATCATCATCTATATATATTCTTGGATCTATAAATTTTTTATTTTTCTATACACATAGACCAAACTAACCTCACTCCTGAAAGACAAATAATAATAATAATAATAATAAAATGGATCATAGCCATCAATGACTAAAGGAGGAGGAAGGTTATTTTTACAAAAAATAAAGATATCAAGCTAAAATCAAGCTTGGATGAAAAAAAAGAAAAAAAAAAAGGGATGGGGGGTATCGAAATCTAACTACGTCTATTCTCAAAGTGCTTTGGTTTATTTCACTTTCTATAAACAAAAGCCAAAAAAAAGAAAAAAAGAAATGAAAATCCGAACGCAAATACGCTTAAGTTTACCTCCCATCCCTTCTTATTCAAAGATAATAAAATGACGGTATCCAATTCAGCTGAATCTCAGCACATACATCCATTTTCCCCTGTTGCCACGTAGATAAATAAAAAAAATAAAAATAAAAATAAAAAAGAAATTTTTTTATTTTATTTTTTAAAACCCCCCTTTGTTCTCTTGAGTGTTTCTTTTTATGTCTACTTACTTAGGTGATCACCCCCCCTTTCCTAACTGCATTAAAACGGAGACCGCATCGTCGGTGTTAAAACTGGTGGATCCAGGAGACGAAGTGTAAGGCCCGGGTGTGGAAGGGTGGACGGGATCGAGGGATGAAGGAGGGAACGGGTTCACCCACCCTTTTCCATGGACGGGTCCTTTTTGAAGAAACGAGGACGTGAGGGCATGCACACTCCGACTAATGAAATTCATGTGTTGTGTTAATCGATGAAAATACAGGTCGTTGATGGTCGGGGTGGTAGGCATGGGATAGATTAAAGGAGGTAAATTCGGAGGGGACGGGAAAGTCGTTGAGAAATAGGTCGTCGTCGGTGGGGGGGTATGTACAGAGGAAGTGAGGGAGGTGCTTGAACGTCGACGAGACGTGATGCAAGGAGAAGAGAAGGGAAGTGGAGAAGAAATGGAGGAAAAAGAAGAGAAATGGAAGGAGGAGGGTGGTGGACTTTCTTTCAACGAAGCAGTGTCTTTGGAGGTGGCCGTTATGTGGGTAGGAAGAAACAAAGGTGAATGTGAGGGTGAGGGTGAGTGTGAGGGTTTCGGGTCGTCGTTCAAGTTCAATTCGATTGGGTTTTTCACGTGGGCAGGAAGAAGAAGAGGGCTGTGCTCTGTTGAATAGGAAGAAAGAAGTGAGGGATTCAACGGTTCCGTTGTCATTCGAATTCCATGAGGAAAAGTGATGTCCATGGTCTCTGTACTTTGCGTACTTGTCATATGGATAAAAGTAGTCTCTGAATTTCTTGGTGTGAAAGGCGTCGTCGAGTCTTGGTCCACTGAATGAAGATGAGACAGACTCGAAGAAGAAGAAGAAGAGTCCATGATGGCTTGAAGGGTAGAATTTTTGAACCGAATTCGTTTAATGGTTTCACGAAGTTGAGGTGTTTTCTTATTCCCCATTTTTTTTAATTTTTTCTTTTTACTAATGGGATGAGGAATGGAGTGTGGGAAGGAATTTTGTTTATCCTTTAGTAAATTTTTGTTTAAGTGAGGAGGTACTAACGAAGGGAATGAAGGAGGGACCGACACGTAAGGTTTTGGTAAAGCATGTACCTTCTTCGGTAAGGTATTGGACAAGAGGAGAGGTACCGCCCGCATAATTCTAAAGAAGTGAAGAATTTCAATCCACAAAAAAAAAAAAAAAAAAAAAAAATTCATTTTTTTTTTTCCTCCTACTTCATTTTTTTTGTATTGTGATAGCAACTATTCTCTTTCTATGTTAGACCATGAGTTGAAGAGTAAAAAACAAGACAAGAGGGTTTTGTTGCATGTCAAAAAAAATGTTGGAAGTGGAATAGAACGGAAATAAAATAGAGAAATGAAATGAAATTCAATTCAGAAAATGGGTGGGGTTAGAAATGAGGGACATAAAGAATTAGTTTTAAAAAAGAAAAAAAAAAAAATTCTTCTTTCTTTTTTAATTTTTTTAATTTTTTACTTTCTCTGCTGAGGTTTCCTTCTTCTTTCTTTCTTGATTTTCTTTTTCTTTTTCTTTTTCTTTTTCTTTTTTTAAGAAGATCCCATCGTGAAAAATAAAGAGACGAGAGATGTACGGACAACCTAAAAACCAAGCAGGTGGTGTAATGAAGGAGGAATCTTTTTTTGGTGGGTATGGACAAACGAGTGGGTACAACACAAATCCGTCTACTACGACCTCTCAACCACCTTCACGTTATGGAGGAGGTTCTTCATCTTCTTCGACGGTGACCTCCTCCTTTTCTTCATCATCTACTTATACGAATACATCCATTCAAGGTGATTCACATCCCTCATTTCAGAACACGCATGGTGGAGGGGGTGGATTTACATACTCTTCAGGTGCTTCTTCCAGCATGGACATGACCAAGAAAACCACCAAACCTTCGGAACAAACCCTTCGTCCATGTACTTTAATTCAATTACTTCAAGCCGTGCAACCTTTACCGGACGGTCCGTTCCAAATCAACCATCAAGACCTTCATTTAGTTCAAGTGGTGGGTCGGATCACTCAAGTTCAAGAAGTGGCCACCCATGTGACGTTTCATTTACATGATGGGACCGCCATGATGGAAGTCAAGTGGTTCATGAACCCAAGTCAACAACAACAACAACAACAACAACCCCACGACACCTTGGTGGTCTCTGACGAGGCCTTGGATCCGTACCTACAAAACATCCTCACGTCCTGTACCGAAAATACATGGGTACGTGTGATAGGACCCTTGAAAGTCTTCAATCAAAAACGCCAACTCTTTGCACATGCCGTTCAACCGATCCTTGCTTACACTGAACTCATGGCCCATCTCCTTCTTTCCTTGGCACATCATTTGGAAACCCTCCCTTCTTCCTCGTCTTCGTCTTCCATGGTAGGAAGACACCCGCCCACTTCGTCGTCTTCTTCTTCTTCTTCAAACGTCACCAGTGCCACCTCGATGACTTCCTTTACCACGTCGTCCCTTTCTTCATCGACCTTTGTACCGGATGTAGGTCATCCCTTGGCCAATGCTTTATTGAAAATCATGGCCCGTCCCGAATGGGTGATGAAAGAAGACGGGATTCATCGTCAAGTGTTGTACAATGAAGTCACTCGATCCCAGCCACGTGGTAGTGGGGTGGCGAGTACCACCCCTCCTAGTCTTCAAGAATTTCATCAAGCCGTGGAATGGTTATTGAATGAAGGACATATCTTTTGTACCTTAGACGATGATCATTTCAAAAGTATTTAAATTATTTTGTTTTTTGCTTTTTTGTTGTGACGAGAGAGTGTGTGTGATCAATCGTTCTTGAGTTAAAAAGAAAAGGAAAGTCAAGAACATAAAAAAATTTATAACAAGGTGACCTTTAATCATTTAAGAAAATGAAGTACCACTCTTACTCAGGAAAAGAAAAAAGAAATAGACTACCGGAGATGATGATGATGGAGGGGGGGAGTTGATTTGAGTATTATTCCTTTTTTAAAAGATAACTATTTAAATGGAGGATTCTTCATAAGACTCTATTCCTTTATTTTAAATTTAAATTTGAATTGAAGGAGTAATCCTTACGATTTTCTTTGTTTGTAATAGGTTTTCCTTGACCTTTTATGGATGCTTTACATCCAAACCCCTTTTCTTTTCTTTTCTTTTCTTTTCTTTTCTTTTCTTTTCTTTTTTACATCATGAACTAATAAACCTAAGGAAAGGATGAAATCGTTCTAATCTTCATTTTCTACAAAAAAAAAAAAAATAATAATAAAAAGACCCCGAGTCCACCTGTCAAAAGTGTGTTTGGACCCATTTAAAATACATTTCATGAACAATAAAAACGGAAAAGGTTCTTTCTGTTTTTTCTTTTTTTAAAGAAAACACCCATCCATTTTATTTTAATTTAGGAACACCCTTGGAGCGGGTTGAATGTTAAATTCTTTGCGCAAGGTATCCAAGGGATCCTTTAATCGATGTTCAAAATCGATGTTCAACATGCATTCTGCTTGATGACCTGACCACCCCCATCGATACAGTGAATGATTTCTGAAAGGCGAGTACCAACCTGTTTCATGATTGAGACCTCCAAAGACACTGGCCAACAACGGCATGGGTAACTTCAAATTCCAAAACTCCCACCACTTCAACCCCAATTCACCATGCACGGTGGCAGGTAACCCAGTCAACGCATGTAAAAAATCATGGACTTGTCGATACCTGGTTAAGATGTACGCAAGTTCTGGATCGTCCACCAACTGAACGGGACACCGTGCGTCACTGTCAAACGCATGACCTTGCATGTACGTCACGTACGCTTCTCCGAAAGAACCTGGAGGGTACAAGTCACGTTCAAGAGGGACGGTCAACGACGTGATCAAGGGACGTGTCCTTAAAATCCGTCGACCCACCGGATGTGACAGCATGGTGAAGCGAAGTTGAGATAAGCGATGCGTCGAGGTGGTCTCACTGACCAAGGCCACCATATCTTTTGAGGTGGAGAAAGAGAAACAAGGAGACCCGATCCGAATTTAAATAGAGATCAAGGATAAATGAAAAAGAAAAGAAGAATCCATCGAAAAGAAAATTGGGTGAATTTAATTTTTGTTTTCATTTCCCCTCATTTTAATCATCATCATCATAAATCAAAAGAAAAAGAAAAAGAAAAAGAGCAAGAAGAGAAGAGAAATTAATATAAAAGAATATACTCTAAAAATACAAAAAAAGCCAAGGTAAGTAGTGACAAAACAGGGTCTGTTAAAATTTCACCTTTTTATTTCGAGAGAGAGAGAAATGAGAAGGAGGGGAAGAAGAAGACAAACGTCAGAAAGATATCATGAAAAAGTGAAAGATAACCACGCCTCAGTATGAAGCGTTGTCGTTGGTCTAAATGTAGAAAAAATTCGAAAAAAAAAAAAAGGAATTCTGTTTACCATCACGGTAAGGATTGAGCATGGCGGTGATACCAGCTCCAAAGGTTAAAAAGATTTTTTCCCAGGTGGTGGTAGGAATATGATTTGGGTAACATTTCATTGGAAGAACCATGATGTGTGTGAATGAAGAAGAAAGAAGAGAGACAATTGAACAGCCACCAAGACTGCGGAAGAATAAGAATGGCTTTTGCTGAAGAAAAAAAAATTTTTTTTTTTTTTTTTTTTTTGTTGCTGAACTTGAGAAGAGAAAAAAAAGTAAAAAAAAGTTTTTTTTTTATTACTAAACAAGAGTTTTTTT
>JADGJU010000305.1:0-11726 GCA_026937265.1 Coelomomyces lativittatus
CGTTGTTCTCTCATTCATTTTTTTTTTTTTTTTTTTTTTTTTCATGGGGTTTATATCACTTTGCCTGATGTTTTTCTTTTTCTCACGCCATCCCTTATTATTCTTTTTTATTCACTTTTCACTCATTTTGAAGGGAAATACTAAAATTGTACTAAGCAAGTTTTTTTTTTTTTTTTTTTCTTCACAAAATTCGCTTTTTATTTGTGGCATTCTACTTGACTGTGCTTTTCTTTTTTTAAATTTTTAATTTTTTCAAATTTTTTTTGTAGAGATGATGGGAAATAGTGTTTTTTTTGTTATTCTTTATTAAAGAAAAGAAAAGAATAAGTCTACAAAACTTTTGTCATGACGTTCAGCTCCTTTCTCTCTGTCTTTTTTCACAAACCATACGCTGATTTTAAATTAGATTAAAAGTAAAAGAAATATAAAAAAAACCTTATCAAAACGAAAGTCTTCATGGTAAAGATTTTAAAATTTAAAATAAAAAATAAAAAATCAAAATCAAAATCAAAATCAAAATCGAATTAAAAAGCAAAAAAAATAAAAAATAAAAAATAAAAAATAAAATAAATAAAAAATACCATCCATGTTTTTTTGAAAAGAGAGGAGTAAAATGGTCAAGACATTGCAACACCAATTTTTTTTTTTTTTTTTTTTTGTTTGTTTGTTTTTTTTATAAAAAAAAAAGTAAAAATGCATATTTTTTCATAAGTAAAAGTAAAAATTAAAGTTAAAATCAAAAGACCCCAAAGTAAGGAAACCTAGATTTCTATCTCTCCCTCTTTTTTTTTTTTTTTTTTTTTTTTTCTTCGTTCAGTAGCGTAATAAAAAAAATAGATTTACTCTTCAACATCGTTATCCTCCTCCTCTTCTACTTCATGATGGATTCGGTGCCCCTTCGTTGTTCTCCTGTATCCATGAAGCGAAGAATCCATGAACGCGTCGGTCTCCATGGCATGACCTTGAAACCCATTATTTCCTCGTCCTCTCTTTGAAGGTGGTTGTCGATGCTTGAATTCATCTTGGTCTTCAAATTCGAATTCATCATCCACCATTCCAGATCGATCATATTGTTGAGACCTTCTTGAATGCAAGGAGGGATCATCGACATGATGGGTTGGAGGGTTCGGATACGAAGGATGGAAAGAAGGGGGTGGGGTGGGGGGAAGCGCCTCCCTGTACGAGGGAGAAGGGTAGGACGAGGACCCTCCTGGATACATGAGTGGGATGGACGATGTTGGGGTGGATGATGTCGGTGCCAAAGAAGGATGTCCAAGGGCATTCGTGTCTTGTTGGGGTGGAAGTGGAGAGTACCCAGAAGACGTAGGTACTTGCACGCCCTTTTCACCAGGATGAGGTGTTTGTGGAGGTGGGAGTCCTGTGGGCGAGATGGGGTAAGGCGAGGACGTTGTCCTATACTGAGGGGGGGTCATCCCCATGCCATTCGAAGGAGGGAGGTTTGAAGGTGGACCCATGTTTCCATGGACAATAACTGGCGAATACCCATTTCCAGTAGACATGGGATAATAGGTTTGTGGAGGATATACACTATTGGAAGGAGGCTGAGGTTGAAATCCTGAACCTCTTTGATTTGAATGAATCCATGGCTGATTGGATGAAGAAGGTTGTTGATGATAGGAAGGTTGCTGGGATTGAACCCTGGTTAATTCTGAAAATCTAGATTTCGTGTTTTCTCCATGCATTTCATATGCATTCTGGGGGTAATTTTGAGGAGTAGGTCTTTCCCACTCCCTGGCATTTGTATTCTCAAGACTATCTTGATCCCTTTCTGTACTATCATCATTTCTTTTTCTATTTTTTCTATTTCTTCTTCTTCGATTTCTACTTCGATTTCTTCGATTTCTTCTTCCTCGAGACCCTCGCTTATGCAAGTTTGTAAACTCAGAAGAAGAAGAAGAAGCGAGAGTTGTTTGGGTTAGAGGGTAGGTCAAGTGAGATGGGTGTTGAACCGAAGTAGGGGGGTGTCCAGGAGGAGTAGTAAGAGGGGAACTCGTAGAATGGATGGTCAAGATAAGATTTGTATTTAAGAGGAAGAAGAACGCGAATATAAATAGAGTTTGTTTTGAATGCATGGTGTTGGTCTTAGATATATATATATATATATATATAAGGTTACTAGAGTGAAGTGGAAGAAGCAGGACTTCTAATTTCTACTGTAGAAATAAATGGAAAAATAAACTAAATTGAAAACCTTAATTTAGTTAAAACAGCGACAATTTAATTGAAAAAAAAAAAAAAAACGCGTTTAAAAATGAAAGAAAAGAGAAATACTAAAAATGAAAAAGAAATGAAGGTAGAAAAGAGAGAGAGAAAAAAAAAAAAAACGGAAGAAAGGGGAGAAGAGGTTTTAAAGTGACCTCAGAAGAAGAAGAAGAGTTGAAGAAGAGAAAGGCGGTGGTTTACTTTCCGAAGGTTTAATTTCATTCATTTTATTTTTTTTTTATATAAAACAGAAAAGAAAAGAACGACTCTTTCTGAATTTTATTTTTCATGTCTTCCAAAAATTCGAAATTCGAATCTCAATGCAATGAAAGTTAGAAAAGTGTGAAATAAACGAAAAGAAAGTATCGAATAAAAGTGAAGAGTTGTCTTCTAATTTTCGAAGTATTCAAAACGCAAGTAAATTAAAAAAAAAAAAAAAACACGATTTCCAGTGGTTTTTACTGTTTTCTTTTTTTAATCTTAGTATTATTAAACTGAAAGAAAAGGGTGTTCAAAAATTTAGAACCAACGAAGAAGAGGGAAAGAAAGTTTTAGAAATGGAAAGTTTTTAATTTAAATAAAAATAAAAATAAAAAAGAACAAAAAAAGAACCACAAAAGTTTGTGTTCGTTATAACAATGTAACTAAAATGAATTGAACAGGGATTTCTTTTACTTTATCTTTCTTTACCCAGAAAAAAATTAAGAATGGAGAGCCCATCACATCACATCATTTTAGTTGTTTAATGAAAATAGTAAGAGTAAGTTGTGGATTGGTTTAGACTTGAAATGCAAAAAAAAAAAAAAAAAAAAAAAAAACTAAATTCCTTATTTGATGAATAAAAAAAATGGGTGATGACCTCTACCCTTTCACTCGTCTTTTTTATCCAAGAAAAGGAGTTTCTAGTATTCTTTTCTCTCTATACTTCTTAGTCTTTGATTTCATGAAGTCAATGAAGCGACCGTCGTCGAAGCTTGTGGAGGAGAAGGCTCTAAGACTTCTTCTAAGGATTCTCCTACTTGATACCTTCGAAATCCAAAGACTTGGGCCTCTTGATGAAGTTGAAGTAAGACGTCCTGCACGGACATCGACCCTGGATCTCCCACATGGTAAGGTAAGTTCAGCAGGTCGACCACCGAAGAGGGTTGATACCCTACGATCAATTTGGCTACATGGTCACGTACATGTAACGGAACATGCAAGGACGTGGAGACCAACGCACCTAATCGACCCACTTGTTTAATTGGATCTGGAGGATGTAAGTACATGCCTACATGGGAGGAACGACTGTACGTGGCACGAGTCAAATGGACAGGTTCTTGCACTTGACTGACCAACGTGCTCAATTGACTGGTCAAGGTTTTATGAAGTTGAACTTGAGGAAGGTCTTGCCAGGGTGTAGTATCGGAGACATGGGAAGTCAGGGTAGGAATGATTTTCACCATGTTTTGTACAAAGGTACAAAATAAAGAAGTACGAGCCACAAAATCGGTTTGACAATTCACCTTTTTAAAGAAATAACAAAAAAATAAAATGAAAATAAAAAATAAAAATTCAGAAAAGAATTTCGAAGCCTCCTTTCTGAATACAACACAACTCTCTTCACTGAAGCTAAGGAAAGAAAAATAAAAATAAAATGAGAAAGAAAGAGACTGGATGAACAAGAAGAAGAAACACACACACACACTCATTATGTGGTCCGTACCTCGACCATACACCCTTCATGTTCATTCCGAAATACCCCAATCCATCCTTGGGATAATCGGTTATCCAAGGACTGTTTTGTGGATAATCGAAGGCCTTGAGCCAACATTTCCTTTTGAAGCCAAGCGGTCGCGACCTTCAAGTCGGTACCACACTGGTTGTACGCTTGACTGGCTAATTTCAATGAGACCCCAGGTAATTGGGAACGTAAGTGTTTAATGAACGTGGCTTTACTTTGAAAGGTTCGATGAAATGGACGGAGGACACCGGTTGAGGGGCCTCTTAACAGAAAGGAGTAAGACATGGTGCAATGAAATAGGAGCCTTGGAGAGAATGAGGTTCGGTTTATTTATTTATTTATTTTTATTTTTTTCTTTCGCTAGAATCGTAGAAAGAGAAGTTGCTGAGAGGTGTTGGAATGTGTTTTTCTTTTTGGGTTTGGGAGATCCACGAACCAAAGGAGGTTGATTAGTTTATTTTCGTCTCCCTGTTGATTTCTAAAAAAAAAAAAAAAAATCAACTTAAAGTCACACTTCACAAAAAAAAAAAAAAAAATCCAACCCTTCTCATTCACCCTGTTGGTTACTCATCCTTACGAAAAGTGATTTCTTTCTCCGTCTTGATTCATTCATTCATTTAAGCGGGCCAAGGGGGGTGGATGGAAGGAGGCCCCCCTCTAACACACACACCTTTTTTTTTTTTTTCGTTATTCAGTTTTTAGAAAATAAACACACCCACCCACTTCTTATCTTATTCTTTGCTCACTCTCTACGACTCACTTCTTAGTTTTTAAAAAAACCATCTCCATTCTTCTATTTATAAAGAGGGGGTGGGGGGTGATAAAAATAGAAAAAAGAACGGGACCAGGGAGGGAAGTGTCTCCCTCATTGAGCATCCATCATCATCAAACAAAAGAAGAGCTGATGAGTGTCCTCGTTTCAGTACAATGGATAAATAAATGAAAAGAGAGTGCGGGGAGGGGGGGGGGGGGGGGGGGGGGGGGGAAAGAGAGACTCGATAAACTCCAACCCGTCTCAAAAATTTCATTCATTCTAAGAAATGGTGGCAAGAAAAAAAAAAACAAAACAAAACAAAACAAAAAGAAGAAGCATCGGTATACATAGACAAAACAAAAACTCTCTCACTTTACAACAAACCCACCCACCCCCACCTTTCCTTCCTTATTTTATTTTATTTTATTTTATTTTTTTATATATTATTTTATGGAGTAAGGTAGAAAACATCATCCCCGCTCTACAGACTTATTTCCTTTTCTTTTTTCGATTTTGAATTCGTTCATGCCCATGACTGCTTTCCTCACTTTCACTACCACTCCAAGAAGGCAATGGACTGGACCGACCCCGACCTCGTGTACTTTTGTTTCGAGTTGACATCGATCGATGATGGAGGGAAGGTTCAAGACCAGGTTGGACAGGATGACGAGGAGGAGGAGGTGGGGGTGGAGGTTTACGTTTTTTCGTGGGGGGTCTTCCGGTCGCAAAACTTTGAGCCTTGTCCTCCTCATGGGACCTTTGTTCTTTGGGAGGGTCCATGGTTTCACCGACCACAGGGGGAGAGGGGTCGTTGTCGTTGTCGTTGTCGTCGGGAGATAAGTATAACTTCATGTACACTTTTCTTAAATTGAATAAATTGATGGACGACGTGCCAGGACGGATACGGAACACGGAACGCCAGGCATTACCGTTGGGTTTCCGTAGGCCCTTGGACGCAAAGGCTTTGAACACACAGTTTTCTAAATGGTTCAATCCCGAAAACACACACGGTTCGTAGCTAGGTAAAGCCACGGTGTGCAAGAAATGAGTTTGGGGATCGATGCCTTTCAGCTAACCAAGGACAAAGGAAAAAAAAAAAAAAAAAGAAAAAATAAAATAAAAAGTTCAAATGAGCGTTCATTTTTAAAGGAAAGTAGAAAAAGAGATGCATGTGGCAGGGTACGAATTGAAAGGAAACCGAGACCCCTCTTTTTACATGCTGACTCTTTTCGTTTTCATTTTGTAACTTCGTGTCGATGATGGGATACGAAGAGACAGAGAGATACCCATTTTTTTTTTTTTTTTTTTTTTTTTTATAAAAAACAACAACAACAACAACAAGAACCATACCTGATACTTTTGTCGAATGGATTTACCAAGAACATCAAAGTACTTTTCATACACCAAGATATCTTTGACTTGAATCAACCCTTTGTTGAATAAATCCATGACTTTAATTTCCGAAGATTTCCCAGCCAATTGAAACGACGACCGATGTCGAAGCGATCCTGTGCCTTCTTCGTCTCGGACCTGTTCATTTCCATTTTTATATCTTCGATGTTGGTAATGCCGTTTTTTCGTTTCATTGAATTCTCCCCAATACTCTTCGAAGTTGGCATCTTTCCATCCTTGATCATCCTCTTCCTCGTCCTCCTCTTCCTCTTCCTCGTGGTCCATGTTCTCGCCGAGACGACCCTTCGTTTTGGATTTGTCTTGAGTGTAATGATGCTGGACAATCGGTAACTCAGGAATGGTGAGCTTGGGGACATAAGCACACGACGTTAACACGTCTTGAAGTCGATGCGTGGCCAAGTAATCTTGATAAATCAACAATGCGTGACGAAACCAAGGGGTTCGAAAAATATGAGGTAGGAGCGTGGGATGGGTAGGAGTCGTCGAGGTGGAGAGAGTGGATGGCTAAGGAGAGAGTTAAAATTAATAAATCAATAAATAAAATGGGGAAGGAGTGTGAGTAGGACTGAACATATAAAATGGATCCTAATTACTTTTGTTAGATCCTTCCCTAAAGAGATCTATCCATCTTCATCCTACGAATCCTTATCAAAAAAAAAAAAAAAAAAAAAAAAAAGAATAAAAACATGAACGGAAATGGTTGAATCCATCCATGTTCCATGACTATTTTCTCATTTTCAAGGACCCTTTCCCCCCCCCTCCCCTCCATCAAGCTAAAATAAACAAACCACCCCCACAAACACATACACGGTCCGACCTTTTTGATTAATTAAATCACAAATTTCTAAATTCAATGCTAAATCCGGTTCATGACGATCTTGTCTACAAGCGTTCACTACATACATGGATTGGGTGAATAACAAAAAAAAAAAGAAAAGAAAAGAAAAGAACAAAGAGTCAACCCCCAATCCCATCTTCACTGTGTTCTAAAACGCAAGGTATTTCAAAGAAAATGAAAATGCAAATGTAAATGCATTGACTCCAAAACTAAAACGTCAAGCCCTGTATATTCAGGTACTTCAAACCCAAGAAGAGAAAAAGAGAGAGAGAGAGAGAAATTCAAATCAAGAGGTTCTTTTTTAGTTTCGAATGATCCAAACCATAGATAAATATTTTAAAAAAAGAAAAAAGAAAAAAGAAAAAAGAAAACTCAATGACCAATATGTCCCGTCACAATGCAATAGTTTTTATTTGAATTGGATGAACTTAAAGCATGGGTGACTTCTGAAACGGCTTGAACTGTAGATTGGATGAGTTTGTTCAATGACATTGTAGGTGTAGTAGTAGTAAGTGTAGTAGTAGTACTCAGTAAAAAACACACAACACAACACAACACACCACTTCCTTTGTAAAGTATAAAGTAAAAGTGAACGGAGAGAATGAATTAAAAAAAAAAAATAATAAAAAAAAAAAATAGAAAATTCAAATAAAAACTTCTATTTGATTCCTTCCTCCATCATATCTCCCCATAAGAATGGAAAAAAACTTTCTTTTTAAAGATGACTGAAATTGAACCAACGTTCAACTTCAAACACTGAAAGAATTCGAATTCAAACTTCTTTTTATCTCACCATTCATTCCTTAATACACGTCAAATCAATACAAAAAAAGTGGATTAGAAAAAGGGGTTGACAAGAAAGCTTCTCTTTTATTTCCTCTTTTCAGTAACCATAGAAACAACAACAACAACAACAACAACAACAACAAAACTGATTACTTTTGTTTTCCATTTACGTGTTGCTTTACCACATGAAATAAAGAAAAAAGATGAAATCAAAATACATCCAAATACAAAAAGTTCATCGAACTTTTTTTTTTTTTTTTTTTTCAAATAAAAGACATCCCATAAATACAAAGAGAAAAGGAGAGAGATCCCATTGTAGTTCATTTTTTCTTTTCACTTTCAAGTCTTCCCCCATAAATGATAAATAAGTAAATAAATAAAAGAGAGACCCACAACCCTTTCTTGATCCTTTTACACTTTCGAAGGGGTGACTTCATGATACCTTTTTTCCACTTCTTTCCAATTAATAATTTTCCAAATTTCATTCACGTATTTCCCTTTCTGATTCAAGTAATCTAAGTAATACGCATGTTCCCATACATCAATCCCCAGTAACGGGATATATCCTTGCGTCGGAAACACGGGATCTTGATTAGCTGTCCAAGTGATGTGTAAATGATGAGGATGAGAGGGATGTTTACATAACCAACCCCATCCCGATCCTTGTAATCGAGTCAACATGGAACTGAATTCTTTGACGAAGGTATCGTACGATTGAAATTCATGTTCTAACACTTTTAAAAAGGAAGGGGAAGGAGGGGTGTACTCTTTGACTGGACACAAAGAAGGCCAAAACAACGAATGGTTCACATGACCACCTGCATGAAACTTTAAACCGGGTTGCAACGTTAATTGAGTCAATAAATCCTTCTTTTCCGTAGCCACCTTGTATTTCTCTTCAAATTCATTTAATTGAGTGACATAACTTTGATGATGACCTTGATGATGAAGTTCCATGATTCGACCCTACACGTAAAACACACCCCAAAAAAAAAAAAAAAAAAAAAAAAACCCCAAAGAACATGAATAGAAAGATAAAATAAAACTTTCTTCTTTTTAATGAAAAATTTTTTTGTTGTTGTTTCCCTTAAAGTATTAAGAATGGTATGTTTTGATTAAATGAAAACTAAAATTCTAAGATATATATAGAAATCCTTTTACTATTATGAGTAGTATAGTACACATTCCAAATCCACAAAAAAAAAAAAAAGAAAACATACCGAAATCACAGGTTCCAATGCATTGTAAGCATACGCTAAAACAAAAAATAGATGATAATTATCAAATTCATGTCACTACTATAGAAATACGATGAATGATTTCTTTTCCACTTTTTTTCAATTCTTTGACTATCCCCTCTTTCAAAAAAAAAAAAAACCAACCAACCAACCAACAAAACAAACACAAATCTCAATTTCTTTTTTCATTTCAATGATGAATAAACTGAAAACTAAGTGAACCTACGTAAATCAGGTAAGGTATGTTTTTTTCTTAATGAATGAATGACGACTGAAGGAAGTGAATGAGACTGAATCCAATTAGAAGAAGATGGACGAAAAGGGGTTCTTTTTAAGAAATTCATGAGAGTGTTTTTGTTTTTGTTTTTGTTTTAATTCTAAAAGTAAAAAATAAAGAGTTGGGTGGTTGTTATTTTGAATGGAATAAAAATCGAATTATTATTCGTTTTAATTTTAATTTTTATTTTTTTAAGAAGAAAAGAAGAAAAGAAGAAAAGAAAGACCCACACAACACTGTTTTTGTTTTTAATCCATTCTTAAAAAATTAATAAATAATAAAATACTACGATGAGAAAAAAGAAAACGAGTTGTTGTTGTTTTTATGGTGGTTGTTGGTTTAAAATGTGACGTGTTGTGTGGTGTGTGGTGTGGCTTATTTTTATTTTATAAAAATAGTTTGTGGTTTGTAGTTTGTAAGTTTGATGGGGAATAGTTGAAAAAATCAAAAATCAAAACGAACAATGAACAAAGAACAAAGAACAAAGAACAAAGAACAAAGAACAAAGAACAAAGAACAAAAAGAAACCCTTCTCCTTGTTTTCTAATTTTAACAGTTCATTTTTTTTTTTTTGGTTTAAAATTCACAAGACAACAAACATTTCACATAACAACCACTCTCCAATTCCCTTCGAACGGAATCTTATACTGGGATTGATCAACCTCCTCTTCGTTGAATTTCAAACCTACATGAAGGAACGACGATGTCAAATTTAAATTTAACATCAACAACAACAACAACATCATCATCATCATCATCATCATCAAAGACTCAATTCAAGGATCAACCACTCCTCCATGTCTCATCACCGTCACCGTTGTTCCCATTGACTTCGTTTGGATCTAAAAAGGAAATCATCATCACTGAAGACGGAGAACAAGTACCAGAACTTGAAGAATCTCAGATGATTGATATCATGAAACTTACTTCACAGGCTACTCCTTCGTGTTCACCTCTTACTTCGAGGTCTCCTCCTCCTCCTCCTCTTTGGCTTTCTCTCTCAACAACCACCACCCCGTTGTCTCCTTCCTCTTCACGTTCAATGGGGCTTTCAGAAACCTCGTCTCCATTGACTTCGCCTCCTTCCTCATTGGACTTTACTTCCACCATGATCCCTACGACTACCTCCACCACGACGACTACCTTGACTTCACCTTCGTTGGCACCCTTGGACTTGGAAGATCTTAATCTTACAGCAACTACAATCAACCTCTCTACAACCTTTACGGAGACTCCACGTACCACCTTTACTTCTTCTTCTTCTTCTTCTTGTTTTGAAGATGACTTAGATGGATCTCTTACAAAAACGTTGGATACTCTATCTTCAGAAAAAAACGAAAAGGAAATCATTGTGGTGGTCGAAGAAGAAGAAGAAGAAGAAGAAGAAGAAGAAGAAGAAGAATTCAATGAAAATGAAAAAGAAGACGTTTCTTCGATGGCTTCGTTTAAAAAAAAAGACGGTCGAGGACGGCCTCGGAAATACCCTCTTTCTTCTACATCGACATCAACCTCGTTGTTGAGAACACCTTCGAAGAAACGCACCTTGTCACTCACTAGGCATCCATCCACACTTGAACCCATTTATACTCCTCGTCCATCTCGATCTAAAAAATCATCTTCATCTTCGTCTTCGTCTTCTTCGGGGTTGGGCTCTCCTACCTCCATCACCCTCTCATCGACCTCTCCTCTTCTTCGTACCGAAATGTGTGCCTTGTTCACCAAAGACTTATGGGACCTTCTGACGGAAAACGAAAAACTTGAATTGATCCAGTACTTACCTGAATGTGATCTCCATAGGGTTCCATCTCTTGAACCTCCAAAGTCAACTCAAACTGACACTTTGTTCAATCCATTGGAAGCAGGTCCAATGCAAGGATGGGAAGAAGAAACCTTGGAAATCGAAGAGAATAACCATGGGAATGAAGAACTCTTGGAAATCGAAGAGAATGGAAAGGAAGATGGAAACAAAAACAGAGATACACCTTGTTTACTTCCCACCACCACCACTTCTTCTTCTTCAAGTGGCATCCCTTTTGAAAAAGATGAAGGAGAAGAACTCCCTGGAAACCTGGCTTCGTTCTCTATGACTGCACTTCCTTCAGTACCAGATCCATTCCATCCAAACGACGTCATGGATCCTAGGCTTCCCATGGAAAAAAGGACCTTGGATAAGGTGAACCCTACACGGATCTCCACCCCTCAACAGGATGGGGTGTCGTCGTCTACGCCCACGACTCCGGTTCCTTTCATGGCCAACGACAAAGAGTACTCACATGAAAAAGGAAGGCTTCCGTCATCAAGTACTTCAGAAAGGGAGGCTGTCGAGAGTGGTGAGGTACGTGATTTAAAAAAAAAAAAAAAAAAAAAAAAAGTCAGAATAAAATGAAATTCATAGGAATACACTAATGTTTTTAAAAAGATAAAATACCTCATTTTATAAGATCTGATAACACATTATAAAGAAAAAAAAAAAT
>JADGJU010000306.1:0-11674 GCA_026937265.1 Coelomomyces lativittatus
AAAAAAAAGGTGGGTTGCATGAAGGTTGCATTAATAAGGGTACGGAGGTGGGTACGTGTACGTGTATGCAGATGGTGGTGCTTGAGGTGGTGAAGACGACGACGAAGGGTAGGTGAAGGAAGCGGGTGTTGGATACGCAGGGTAAGAGGTCATGGAGGAAGTCGGGGGTTGTTCGTGTTCTTCACCATAATAAGGTTGTGATGGAGGGTAAGTAGGAAGATGAGGTGTTTCAGTAGAAGAAGAAGAAGAAGAAGAAGAAGCCTCCATCGCATCTTTGGAACCATAATACCCTGAACCTCCTCCTCCTGCATGATGGAGATACGGTTTGAACGACGACGACGACATCATCCCACTTTTATGATGTTTTTTCCATACACGGTACGCACCCCATAAACCTACCCCTAAAGCTACTTTCGTGGCTAGACCACGTTCTCCTACAGGTCCGTCCTCTTCACCGTCTTCTCTAGGTTCATAAGGACGCACGTGGTCTTCTGTGGACGTCGAAGCAAAAGAGGAGGAAGGGTCAGGATAGAGTACCGCATTAGAAGGAGGAGGGAAGACGGATGGATTTGGGTAATACACCGAAGAAGAAGATTGACTGAGGTCTTCTCCTTGATAAGTAGAGGATGACGGGTCAGTTGGATAATAATAGGTTGGTTGATTAGGTGTTTCAGAGGATGACGACGAAGAAGGGTACGTGGAAGGATACGAATACATGGATAAAAGCACGTGACACAACCCGAACAAGTAGGAAGATGGAAAAGGAAACGTAAAAAAAAAAAAAAAAAATTTAAATTTAAAATTTAAAATGTAAATAAAAGGGATTTTCTTTAATGCAATGAATGAATTGAAAGCAAACAAACAAGCCAACGAAGACTAGAAAAAAAAAAAAAATAGAAAGGGAAAGAGAGAGAGAGAGATTGAGAAACAACTATCCTTTCTTGTTGTTGTTTTTAAAAAGCTTAGAGTTTAAACTAAAATGAATAGAATTTTCTTTCTTTTTTTTTTGGGTTGACAGACTAAGCCTTCAACAAAAATAATAGTGCTTGATTTCTTCTATCGACTCTATACTAAAAATACCTAAAAAAAGGTTATTTATATCTTTTAGAAATCTTAAGTTTTTCGTATTTATTTATTTTTATTTTTATTTTTATTTTTATTTTTAAGTGGGAATATGGATTGTTGTTGTTGTTGTTTTTGCGTATAATGTATTCCATACTAAAAAGGCTATTTTTAACTTGCTTAAAATCTATTCAAGGATATATCTATCTATATAAATTAACTATCCAACTTAAAATAAAAAGCCTCTTTCTTCGTTTTCACGGCCCTTTTTTTTTTTTTTTTTTTTTTTTCTATATCTATCTATTTACTACTACTATTCATTATCATGAACAACCTTCACTTAACCAACTTTACTTTACTTTACTTTACTTTACTTTACTTTACCTTTTTCTTTTTCTTTTTCTTTTTTTAATTAACAAAAAAATTAAGTAAAATAAAAATAAAATAAAAATAACTCTTTTCTCATCTTTTCTCTTTTTTCATTCTGATAATGATGATGATGAATGTTTTTTCATCTTAAAAAAGTCATTCATAGAATTTCATTTTAAAAAAAATTTTTTTTTTATATCATGATTGAAAGAAAAGAGTCTTTCCAACTCAACCCTTCATGATAATCAAGGTGTGTGTTTCAGATTCATCATGAAGTAGATGAAAAAAATGAAAATGAAAATGAAAATGAAATTCATCTTTTCAATGGAAACATAAAAAAAAAAAAATGGAGTTTACATATAAAAGTCATGAGTAAAGGTGTGTAGTAGCACAAGAGAGTCATCCTTGTCGTGAGTATTTTTTGTTCAGAAAATGATCAAACATCATCTATTTCATGTGGGAGGTCTCTGTTGCTTGTTCATGTCGTATGTTTATTTATTAAAGTTGAACACCGATGGAAGAAGACAAAGACGAAGTCGTCACATGCACACGTGGGACTCACCCGAGGAGGAAACGGCGTTCTGGGTGCCATCGTGGTTCACCAAAAATACAAGTCGTCCTTTCTTGATCACTTTACCTCCATCATGGTCACCTCAACGGTTTCAACACGCGTTTCCTTTTTTACCGTGGCATCAACATTGGAACATCGGTGCATTGCATGTGCTTCAAGTCAAGGTCCATGGGTCCTCCAAAGAAGTGCTAAAGAGGACCCTCTTCGAAAATACATCGTTACTACATTTCTTACATGAACATGGAGAAAGCAATGAAGTGAAATCATGGATTGAAGAAGTAGAAAACGAAGTAAAAGAAAACAAGGAAGAAAGGTCAAGTCCATGGATCAAAAAGACAAAGAAGCTTGACTCCTCGTTGAAAAGCATCGAAACACAGTTGACTTCATGGAGAGATTGGTTTCGGTTCCCTTTTTTACCTTGGCGTCGGAAAAAGGAATCCACGTCAAGAACACGGCCACGTGTTGAATTCACGCCTAGCCAATGTCAAACCATCTTTCCTTACAACTCAACGAAGTCGAAGGAAACATGGATCACTCAAAACCATGTAGAAAATTGGGTATGCAGAAGTGTGAACGTGGGGGTGATGAATTTTTAGGAGGAGGATCATTTCATCCTTGTTTTTCAATGACTTTCTTACAAAGTCGTCGAGGGGTTTGTTCTACATCCGGGTGAAGCGGTGGGTTGCTGTTGTTTTTTTTAATTAAAAATCTTAACATCCATCCATCCATTCATCCAATAGGGCCTCGACCGGATCGATCAACCGAAGTTACCATTGAACCATGCATACACGTATCCCAACTTACCTTACCAACCCAACTTGAAAATTTACGTGGTCGACACCGGAATCATGGTGGACCACGACGAATTCTTATGTACCTCCATGAACCCGTGTCCTCCAGGAGTTCAACGCAGGGCCACGTTTGGTAAAACGGTCTTAGAAAATCAACCGGATCAAGATAACAATGGGTAACCAACGTCTACTCTATTTTTTCACTTCATGATAAAGCGGGGAAGAGGTGGGAAAGAAAAAAAAAGAAAAAGAAAAAGAAAAAATCCTCCTATTTTGATTTGCATTAGTGTGTGTGTGTGTGTGTTTCTTCTCATTTTTTAGTTGCTTCAGTGTCGTTTCAATGACTTTTTGAATACCCTATCTATGTAGTCACGGAACCTTTGTGTCGGCATTGATTGGAGGCACTAACTTTGGTGTCTACAAACAAGCTCAATTAATTGGTGTGAAGGTAAGTGGAAAGGTGAAACGAAGTCCCACTGGGTCCATCCAAGTTCGATGTTGAAAAATGCTGAGTTTCATACATTATGGCATGGAAGAGTAGAGTCCTTCGTCACCCCCTTGCTCTTTTCTTTTCTTTTTTCTTTATATATATATATCGTTCTTCTGCACCCCTCTCTCCCTCTCAGAGGAGAGTTCATGCACTCATTTCCATTTCGTTTTTTTTTTTTTTTAATGGGTGTGGTTTGTAAATTAAAAAATAGGAGGATTTTTTTTTTTTTTTTTTTTTTTTTTTTTTTCGTTTTCTTCTTCTTGATTGGATAGGCTCTAGATGAAAAAGGTTTGGGAACTGTTGCGGACATTTTATCTGCGTTAGAATGGATTGTGCAAGATTCTCCGGATCCTAAGACCATTAAAGTCATCAAGTATGTTTTTACTTAAACAACCACACCAGTATCAATTGTTAAAACGTGTTGATGTAGTTAGGAATCTATTCTTACTTTCCGTTTTTTTTTTTTTTTTTTCAACGAATGTATAGCATGTCTTTAGGTTCACGTCGTAGTCGTGCTTTAAATCGGGCGGTCGATGAATTGGCTCAAAACAACATCACCGTGATTGCCGCAGCAGGTAAGTAAGGCGATTGTAATTGTCATTGTAAATCTTCATTTCATTTTTTTTTTTTTTTTCAATGATTTCTTCATTTTCATTTTGGACTTCCTCGATCATTCATTTAACGTGTCGCCGCTACCCTTCCTCCCACCCAACCTCAACTCCTTTTCGACGCCTGGTCTGTTCGGGTCTCCTTGGTGAAAGGCAACGAACACCGGGATGCATGCAGCACGTCTCCAGGAAGTGCCGGGACAGCCCTGACGGTGGGTGCGACGACGTCGGACGATACGTTAGCGACGTACTCGAACATGGGTCCATGTGTGGACGTGTTAGCGCCGGGCTCCAAAGTGGTCTCTGCCTCCATCAAGGGCCAGAACGCTCACCAAGAACGTTCAGGCACGTCCTTTGCCACTCCGTTCGTCACGGGGGTGTGTGCCATGGTGTTACAACAACAACCTTCATGGTCCGCTTCGTCTCAAGTGAAACAATGGATCCTTCAAATGGCCATCCGAAATACCATCCAGTTTCCTTCCCTTTCGTCCTCCTTCTTTTCCAACACTCCCAATGTGTTTTTACAATCGGCGGAATGTGAATCCATTACACAAAGCAGTCATGCTACTCTTCGTGTTAGAAAAGGAAGGTGGGAACCCATGTTCAAGGTGGTGATCACAAGCATCAAATCCATTTCACGAATCCATTTATCTCTTCGATTCATTCTCTGAAACCATTGAAAACGAATGGAATAGGGTATATATACATATATATATATATATGCATACACGTTTTCTTTATCCTCAAATAAAACTAGGCTTTATCCAAACTTTTCCATGTAAGTTACAGTTATTTAAAAATAAAAACAAAAACGAGTAAGCAAAAGAACTGTTTAAACAAACCCTCACAGAAAAGTGTACGTATACCCTTTTCACCCACCCATTCAAACTTAAGTTTCTTCATTCAGGTGGGATAGTTTTTTTAGTTTTAATTGCTTAATATTTATTTCATTTCATTTCAAAAATGAGAAGAATTACCCAGTAAAACTTTTAATAATGCTATACAACAACAAAATACAAAGGAATTAAAAAAAAAAGAAAGAAAGACTCAATCAACTTTCGACATTCAAAGTGTATTCATCCTCTCTTCTTCTTCTTTTTTTTTTTTTTTAGTATAAATTTATGAATGTAAAATTTAATTTAAAAAATAAAAATAAATAAATAAAATAAAACTGTAAGTTGTGAAAAGTATTTAAAAAAAAAAAAAAAAAGAAGAAGAAGGAAGACTTAAATTAGCCAAATTAAAGATGTCTCTCTCTCTCTCTCTCTCTCTCTCCTTTCACCTTTCTTTCCTTTATATTTATATTTATATATCCCTCGTGGATAAAAATGTTCCTGCCCCATCCATCCATTTTTTAGTAAGTAGACAACGTCAATCACCTTGGTATCTACGAAGTACAGTTCATTTTATTCGCTTTCGTAATCATGATTAATCCAACAATCATTCCATACAATCCAAGAACTTCAGCAAAAATAAGGACTAAAATCGACCCCACGAATAAACGAGGTTGTTGAGCGGCACCTCGTACCCCGGCATCTCCTACGACTCCAATAGCAAATCCAGCAGATAGTCCGGACAAACCTGCACTAACCCCGGCACCCATGTGCATGAAAACTCTACATACACCACAATAATAATAATAATAAGAAGAAGAAGAAGAAATAAAAGGAAATAAGAAAGAAGAAAGCAGAAGCGAAAGTGAAAAACGTAAAGATAAACAATCCAATGAAACATCTATCCATCTAGGTATAGAACAGAACTAGAAACCGTTCATCCATTCAATTCATTTCTCCTCTTTCTTTATTAAAAAATAGTAAACCTTGACTTACTTTGAGAGGGGCATTTTATCAAACACTAAACAAAAAAGAAGAAGAAGAAGAAGAAAAAAAAAAAAAAGGCAGTCAGCATCTCACACACACATACACATACACACATTATAAAGAAAGAACCTGTATTTATTTTTTTTTCTCCCCCTTCTTAGACAACTCCAACAACTACTACCCACCCTTCCCTACTACCACAAAGAAGACCACCCTTTGGATGACGTACCATCACCTAGAAGTACCATGGACACCACCAATCCATAAATGGCCACAATCCCCGCCATGACCACCGGAATCACTGATTTCATGATCAATTCAGGTCGCATCACACCCACCGCGGCGATGCCTACACCTGACTTAGCGGTTCCATACGCAGCACCAAAACCTGTTATAAAACATTCATTTTTTTTATTTTATTTTTTTAAAGTAGAAGAATAAGGACGTGACGTGTCCTTTAAAGTCAGTAATGCTAACGTGGGTGATAGTCGAATAGACTTTTATTTCTTAGTAAACAAGATACGTGAATGAGTGAAGCAAAGGAAGCGAGAGAGAAAAAGAAGGGAAGAGAAGAGTTAAAAGGAGGATGGATAGCGTTAAGGGAGATGAATAAAGAGAAATAAAGAATGAAAAAAAAAAAAAAAAAAAAAAAAAGACAGGTATGGGTGAGAATGCTGAAAAAAAAAAAAAAAAAAAAAAGTGTTGAACTAATCAATAAACAGGACGGATGGAGAAAGAGGGAAAGAAAAAAAAAGGAAAGTCAACGCTTTGGTTGCGTACTAGAAAAAGACATTGCTGAAATAACCCCGATAGCCGAAAAGAAAGCCGCATAATCTAATTAAGAACGAGAAAATAAATGAAAAAAAGAAGATCAACATTATTTCAATGAAGGAGGGTAGATATAGAGAAGGCCATCAAATCAAGAGAGAATCCATTAAGTGAACGTGTGTGAAAATGAAATGAATGATAAAAAGAAAAGAGAGAGGAACGAGGGATGAATGGATAGGAGAAGATTCTTTTTATAGAATAGAAATGGATGAAAAATAATGATAAAAATAAAAAGTAAAAAAGTAAAAAAGTAAAAAAATAAAAACGAATCTAAACCTCCACTTACTCTACTACTGACAAAAAATGGCGAAATAAAATTTTAACTTTTTTTAAAAAAAAAAGAAACAACGACAACGACAATGACAACCACTCCAATTCACTCTTTCATTTCATTACTACTCAAGAAGAGAAAGGACAACAACAACACAGAAGAATAAAAAGAAAAAAGTTCCTTTTATATCTATAGAAAGAAAAAAAAAAAAAAGAAAAGACATATCTACCTACACACGCCGTTGTCGCCATAGTTGATAGGAAGTGAAGTGAATATGTATTCAATGATCTACTACTACTACTGACTATTACTACTACTACTACGACTACTACGACTACTAAGAATGAAAAGGAGTGGTTAAATTTTGAAAAAGAGAAAAGCACTCAACAAAAGTTGTGATTGAAATTCAAAGAAGAGAAAGAAGAACGAGACCAATTCAATTTTCTTTTTTTGTTACGATGATAAACACAAAGAAAAAGGAAAACAACTCTTTTTTTTTTTGGTAAAAGTGCATTTGAGCATTGTGTTTTGCCGAAAAACAAACTTCATTTCTTTGCTGAACACTTGACTTTACCACGTGACTCTCTTTTGTAAAAAAAAGAAAAGAAAAAGGACGGGGTGGGTGTGTCTCCTCTTTTTTTATTTTTCTTTTTTTTTTTTTATTTCTTTTGATTTTTTTTAAATGTAAATCATCTACCTTACTTTTAATGGTCAATGGTCAAAGAAAGAAAGAAAGAAACGGTGTACATTCTTCAATGAAAACACACACAACTCTCTGGTTTGTTTTTTTTAACTGGCAATTTATAGTAGACTATTATTGAATTGGATTTGATTTTCAGGAGTGGGGGATGATTTCTTTTTCTTTGGAGGTTGGTATGTATGTGTTTTGTCCTTGTCAAATTCTGAAAGTTATTATTATTATTACACAATACGAAAAACTTTACTTCACCCACGTTCATTAAAAAAAAACAAAAATTCTTTTTTAGTTTTATTTTTATAACGTACAACAGATACAAAACATTATCTAACATTGTAAAACGTAAAAAAAAAAAAAAAAACAATTAAATAAATAAATAAAAGTTGTTTTGTTTCTTTTTTGATGAGAGAGCACCAACACACTCTTTTCATTGAATTATTTATATCCTTGCATTCTAAGTGACAGGTTCACCTACGTGAATTTTTTTACCTTCCATTTTTTAACCATGATGGTACAAACATACACACCATGCTTATGTTTAAAGGTAGATTCCAACTCTTTGGTGTATAGTATTGAACACATACCACCAAGAGTGTCAAAGTATAACAGTTAAAAGTATTTCATTTATATATATTCAATTAAGTCGTGTATTTTAACCATATTTCAGGTAAATCACACTGGAAATAAATAAAACAATAAAAATTATTAGAATAATAAAGTTTTTTTTTTATCTTAATTTTTTGTGTAATAAATGAAATGGAAATTGAATTGAACTGAATTAAACAAAAAATAAAAAGAGAGATTGCTATTTGATGATATCATATCTTTTTGGAAGAGAAAGATCAAATTTAAAAATAAACTGAACTGAATGGAATTTTAATTGAAAAAAAAAAAAAAAAAAAAAAAAAAAAAAAAAAAAAAACTTCTCCTTTACCAAAAAATAGAGAATCGAATGGGGAAAAAAAGTTGCATCACATGATCTCAACAAAAATTTAAACCCCTGTCCGTCCCCACGCGCATTACATTGAAATTCAAATTGACATTGGACATTTTTTAATTTTTTAATTTACAAACCACACCCATTTAAAAAAAAAAAAAAAATTGACGAATGAAAACAGAAAGAACAACATGAACTAAGATAGATAAATAGATTGGATTAGATGAGATTTAGAGAAAGTTGTAGGGAGTGGAGAAAAAAAGAAGTAGACGTAGATGTAGAAGTGAAAGTAGAAACGTGAGTTTGAGGAATGAAATTCACTTACATAATACAACAATGCTCTTTATTTCTTTGAATAGAAGAAGAAGCAACACGAAGTGGGTGACCACGACGACGTCGACTCATTAGCACTAAGGCGATTTGTGAAAATACATGGTCTAACTCGTCAATCGAAGCCGTTTTGGATGAAATCTCTAAATACGCAGCTGCTCTTATTTTACTGGCTAAGTCTTGTCCCTATTGGAAGGTCAGGTGGAAGAGATATGAATTAAAAATTAAAAAGTTAAGAATTTTTATTTATTATCCACATTGTCAATGAATAGTAAGAATCTAAAAAGGCATACATTCCACACTAAAAAGAGAGAGAGAGTGAGTGAGTGAGTGAGTGAAAAAGAGAGAACCTACTTCTTTAGTGGTCACAATGCATTTCTGTGGCTTTTTAGGATTTTCGCGTAAATCTGCTTTTGTACCAATCAACACCAACGGTACTCCTGGACAAAAATGACGTGTTTCAGGATACCACTACAACAAAAATGGATAAAAAAGATAAAAAAAGAACCAAGATGAGATGCTTTTTATTGTGTTTGTTTGTTTAGTCTATTACCTAAGTATAAATAAATAAATAAATTCAATTCAATTCAATTCCATTGAATGAAAGGAGAAAGAAAATGAAAAGAAAAGAGAGACTCGGTGGTGGTTTGGTGAGGTGTGAACCTTTTGCAAAACATTGTAATAGGAATCTTTGGAATCCCCTGCTAACGTAAAACAAATCACTAAGACATCTGCATCGGGATAACTTAACGGACGAAGACGATCGTAATCTTCTTGACCCGCCGTGTCCCACATGCTCAATTCAATACGTTTGCCTGGTTTATACGAGGTGGTCACCGTGTAGTTTTCAAAGATCGTAGGAACGTATTGCTACTCTCCATGAGCATGAGCATCATCGTCATCAAAACATAAGAGAAGAAAGAGTAAGAGAGTTAGAGAAAAAAAAAAAAATGGGGGGTGGGGCAGAATAAAAATCAGCTTTAAAAAAAAAAAAAAAAGGGGGCACCTCTGGAAATTGTCTCAATGCATAGGTCATCAATAACGCGGTCTTGCCTGTACATCCATCTCCTATAATCACTAATTTCTTTCTTGGCAACGAAGTTTGTGCTAACATACTCTTAAAAAAATGAAGAAGAAAAAGAAAAAGAAGACAACTACGATGTATGTATTTATTTAGTAAGCTAAAATAGTGAAAGTGAAAAAAGAATCCCTTGAAATGGAGCACACGATCAATCAAGGCAATATACTGAATTTCACTTTGGGAAATGGTAGAGAATATGAAATAGAAATGGAAATGGAGGATCGTCAATGGAAAGGAAGAATTAAAATTTAAAAGAGAAAGGAAAGGTTAAAACTGTTTTTATTTATTTATTTAGAGAAAAAGAAAAGAAAAGAAGAAGGATTTGAAAGACAAAACGCGAATTTTTTCTCTTTTTTTTTTTTTAGTTTGTGTAAACTTAAGTTCATGCAAAACGTCAATTTTGGATGAAAAACTACTTTTTTTAAAAAAAAATTTAAAATTAAAATTAAAAAAAACACGAAAAAAAAAGTTAAACAAATCAAGAAATTCCGCTCTGTTGAAGAAGGATTCATTCAAAAGGAACTCAAAAACGGATTTTCTTTTTTCTTTTTCTTCTTCTTTAACTACTGTCTTTCTTAAATTTCTTTTCCTTCCTCTTCTTCTTTGCAAACTCCTCTTACACACAAACACATTTTCATTTCAATTAAACCTAAAATGAACTCAAACTCAAACTTACAAAAAAAAAAAAAAAAATTCGATAAAGAGGAAATTTAAATACGTTCTATATATGTATATCTAAGAAGAAGAGGACGAAGAAGAAAGAAAAAAAGAGGGGATTCAGAAAAAGAAAAAGAATTCGTTTCGATCTATTCTACAAAGGAAAACAAATATATAAATATATAAAGCCGTGTAACTCAGCTTTCAAAAAAAAAAAATCTCATATTTTTATGAAGGTTAAAAAACTATCTACCTAAGTCACTAACTAACTCAAGCTACAACTCAACGTTCTTCTATCTCAATAGACTAAGTGGAAACCCACCTTTTCACTTTTTTTATTTTATCTTATTTTAACTTTCGTGGATGAGATGGGGCGTATGAGTCCCACAGTCATTGAACGTTTCGAAAGGTTATAAGTGGGAGTGTACATGATCCACCGAACCCCTCGAACAAAACGACAAAGAAAAGTGGAGCCTTCTAAAAAAGCGAACGGGAGGACTCTTTTTTTCAGAGCAATCGATGGGAATCTCTTTTTTCAACTATTCGAGGATCAAAACGAGTTGAGTCCAAGAGTAAGTTAGGAGGAATTTGAAAGTCGGAAGTGGAAGAAGTCACTGAGAAGGATGACTGGCTCTAATACATCTCCATAGTGAGAGAGAGAAAAAAAAATGAAATGAGAATCTACTTACATAAACTAAGAAAGAGAACACTCTATGGCTAGGACGAGGAGGGAAGACGAGACCACCGAGACGCCCTTTCCCTTTCAAAAGCAAAAAAAAAAAAAAAGAAAAGAAAAGTACCGACCTTTTCAACTTGATACCCTACCAACACCCACCATACATCCCAGAACGAAAACTCGGGCCATGCCGGTTTTAGAAACACCAATTGACAGTGTTCATGACACTGGTACAGTAAGAAATCGGATAACCGGTGTTCGCCACTGGTACGAACCAGAAGGTCCACAGGAGGTAACGGGAAAGTGTACAAGAACGTCTCTAACGGAACCCTTGGCGTGGTACAGTGGTGAACAAACGCGTGTTCCAGTTCTTGACGCGAGGTGTAAGGGATACAGATATTAAGAATGCATCTATATTCATATTTAACAAGGAGGGTGAGGTGAATTGTAAAGTGAGGTCATAGAACAAGGAGAGAAGAAGGGGGG
>JADGJU010000307.1:0-11673 GCA_026937265.1 Coelomomyces lativittatus
ACATTGGATCATAGTCTTGCATTGCATCTGAAAAAAAAAATAAAAAAAATAAAATTCCAAATAAAAATTCACCTTGTCAATTTTGTTTGATTTGTGTTTCTTTGTTTGGTAGAGGGTGATTCTTCGTCTATCGTGCATAAGACCCTGTCCACTCAAGAAGAGTGAAGCAATGAGAATGGAATGTAGAGATTTTCTTGAATTGAAGGTCAACGTGGGTATAACAAAAAAAAAAAAAAAAAAAAAAAAATGAGAGAGAGAGAGAGTGAGAGAGAATGAAGAAAGCGGACTTAGATGAAAACGAAAGAGTTGAGAACAAAACATTTCAAGTAAAGAAATAATCAATGAAAGAAATTCAAAAAAATGGCATCCATAAAACATTCATTTGCACTAAATGCTGAGGATTTGTCGCATGATTCATTAGGAAAAGTAAAGGTTGATTGACAGGTTCTACTTTTTCCGAAGCACCTGGCGTTAACAACATTCCTTTCATACGCATTAGAATGTGCGTACAATGATCTAGGACAACCTGTTTGTCTAGTTCATCATGATTTTCTCTCATTTTGTCCAGTAGAACATCACGAACAATGATTCTTAGAAAATGTTCAACCACATTGAAGTTGTTACCATCCATGCATAAGGCTTTCGAAATGGCCATCAAGTTGGAAGAAAACGGACCTTCTATCCCCTGAGGAGTTAAGAAATGTTGTAACACAGGGGTCAGTCGAAAAGGTACTGGTTCGGAGTGATTAAATTGAAAAGAATGGGATTGACCAAAAATATCTTTACTCCAAAAGTGACCTGAGTTCGTGGTGAGGTGAAGTGCAGAAGGAGATCGCGATGGACAGGCCATTACGTAGGAAATAAAAGCACTGGTTGACATATACATATTAAATTGTTTACGTAACATCCATAAACTGCTATAACTATGAACTTTGGAGAGCATGAATTTCTCTAACAAAGTATGAGTCACATACTTCTTGGTCACCTTTTCAAACAAGGTCAATAACTGATGAGACTCTAATGGAACAAAATCATTTTTTTGAAACATTTCTTGAAGACTTTTTAAATAATACAATGACGGTGCATCGGAAGTGATTTTCTTTTCATGGCAATGCCATTTCCAAATTTGTTCCATGGTTACCGTGGAAGGGTCATGAGAAACTAAGCAAATCGTAGGAGAAATAGAAACAACCAACGGTGAATAAAACTGCAGTTGGCGTTGACGAGATTCTTTGCTACGATCTAAAATAGCATTTAAATAAGAATGCAATTGTGACAGTCTTTCTTCACGGCGACCACAACCTGGGACAGAAGGCTCTAACAAAAATGGATGGACAGATCCATCGTGGCCAGTAATGCGAAATGTTCTCATGGTTTGTCCACTTCTTCTAAATTTAACGATATCAGGTAAGAAACGATGGATGCGAATGAACCCCATGTTGCTATCCACCAATGCTAAATACTGACCTGGGACTTCGACATCATCTAGTCGATGATGGTCAAATTCCATTAAGTAGTGTGATAAATGTTCAGGAAAGTAAGGGGCATCCATCTCTATTTTTAATTCATTTCTCCATGAGATGAACTGGTGGATCAACTGCATCACAGAGATACCTTCATTTTCTGGAACGTCTAATAAACGAAAACGTTCTTGGAATGATTGAAACGCTGGTGTTTCTTTGAACCTCTGTAGTATGCGTGCGAATAAAGGATGTGCGCGATTGATGGTCACCATGGAAGAAGGGGCAGAAATAAACATAGAAGGGGAAGAAGAGGTGTTGGTGGGAGTGGATGAAATGGTTAACGAAGCTGGTGACAAAAATGGTTTCTTAGGTTTTATGGGAGAGTCAGAGGGTAGAAGCTGACTACCTCCCATTACTCCACAGGCAGTGCAGAAGTAATCCATTAGATCGTTGATAGAGGTGACTAAAAAATGATACATTTCTTCTTTAGGCAACGGTTGTAAGCGAAGGGTCAATTCTTCTATCATGGTTTCTAAAGTCAAAACCAGTAATGGAGCAGATTTCTTTAAGATAGACATCACTTCTTCCACTGAAGAGTTATTTGGCATCTCTTCCTTAAGGGCACGAAGAGGATAGTGTAAAGCTTGAGGGTAAGAATGAGCAATTTTGGACAGAATATATTTAGCATGCTTGGCTTGTTTCTCATCCAGCAACATAGTTAAAAGTTGTGGAATAAAGGTGAGCCAATACCAAATGGCTAAATCACTTTTATGCATTTCTAAGGTGCTCGTTAATAACATTTCTGTTTTTTCCTGAATTGAAAGTAACCATAATACCCGGGCAATGTATCGACGCGCTTTACCGTTTTTATACAACCCAATGGTGTGTAAAAAGCAGTTAACTGCATGTTGACCATGCTGCTGACGATCGACCGAGCCCTTTTGTGTTTGATACAGACCTTCTTGATATTCTCCCCATACTGCCCATGTTTTGGCTAAATGGACATCGGTTGTGACAGCTTGAGCGAATGCCTTATTGGCGGCCTCTTCTTGACCCAAATAGGCCAAGAATTTACCTTTAAGGGTATAAAATTCTGCTTTCTGTTGGTTGTTAAAAAATACTAGATTCGTGTTGTTGATCATATCTAAACCAGCCTTGTGTTCTGCTGAATCAAATAAATAACACTTCGCTTGTTCTCGAAGCTTCAGAAACGCTTCTTGAATCTCAATGTTGGGCAAAGTATACACTTTCCGTAAATATTGGATACAAACGGATGTGAGACCATGTAATCTAGCGACATGAGCCAACCGATTAATAATCCATGCGGTTTCATGAAAGCCTCGAAAGGCAGATGCACTGTTATGAGAATTAAAGTTTGCCGATAAAATGGGGAAAAAGGCTTTGTTAATAGCTCCAAAAACATGCTGGCGCCAAGCAACTAAATTACTCCAAAGATCAATATCGTCCCACGTATTGGGTAATCGGTCCCGCCAATTTTGTAAAACAGAGTGAAGTTCAGGGACTCTTTGGTCATATGTCGCAACCGAAATATTACTTAAAGAAATGTAAATTTGGAGTGCTTCACCTAGCTCCACATACTGTTGAAAGAATGCTAACAATGGAACGTGACTAATGCCCACATATTCGGGCAAATTATGCCATTTTTTCAACACCATTTGGACGCCTTCATCACAAAAAGCTTGAAATTCTTGAATTTTGGTTTCATCATTCAATTCAAGGCTTTCAGACAGTTTGTTTAAAAAGGCAAAAGCTTGAAACACTTTTTTACGTGGGCTCTCCGGAAGATGCTGCATAAATTGATCCACTTCCACCTTTTCTTTACTCGTCCCGGTCCAGTCCCCTAATCGCCATAGCGCTTCCAAAACCATATCATGTCGTCCTTCTTCCCTACCCACATCTTCTAAGACCTCCCATTGCTGTAACTTTTGAGAGCATTCAACCCATTGATCTTCCCATAAACCATATTCACTTTCAGTAAAACCCAAAATACCTGTACGTCCCCTACTTTGTGCTTGTTCATACAAGTTTTGAGAATGCTGCCACAAGCCTATTTGTTCATAGGATAAAGCAGCATTGGTTTCAGGATATTGGCACCTACGTCTCCACAATCCAATGCAAGTATCTTTTTCCTCCAGTTCTAGAAGTAAGTCTGAAAGTGCATCGGAAGTGCTGTCTCTTAAACGATCCTCTTCTTTTTTACTTCCTAAATTCATATGCGTAACGGACAAAAACTCCAACGCAGAATGCCACGCATTAAATGTTTTCCCTAAATACTTGATAAGATGAGGAGCAAGCTTAGGTAAAGGAGTGCATCTAGGTAAACTTTCTAAAATGGTGTACATGACATTGGGTCGCATATCCATTTGTCGATGGTGGTAATCTCTAGTTAGCATGGTTGTGAAAAAAGTAGCCACTTCCGTTTGTTGATTCGGTAGTAAAGTACTCCAAATCAAAGGCAAAAGCTTTAACCACAATACATGAGCAACATTGGAATGATAATGATGCAAATTACCTAATCCTTTCCGCACGGGTGCAGGAAAAGAAATAGCCCCAAATAATACATCCAAAATTTGATGTAAATAAAAGGTATGAGCTAAAGGTTCCCAATTTTGAGAACTGAAAATGTATTCTAACCGAGGCATTAATTCATTAGGGAGCGATTGGTTTAAAATGTCCATGAAAATTTGACGAATCTCCACGTTTTCTGATTTAAGACCTATTAAAAAGGCATTTTCAAGGCGAGTAGCAATTTCATTTTTACAGACCAGCACTGTACTGACCAATTTTAAGTATTCATCCATTAAAGAACTGTGATCTTTAGATTCAAACTCCATCATTTTCACTAAAACAAGACTCTTTTCTTTAATAGTGGGCGTAGGGGAATCTGTTTTTACCCATTCCTTGGCCATGTCTAACAAGAACTCACAGAGTGTAAGATCCGTCGATTTTTCAATCAAAAGGACCAAACACGACATGTACGTCTGACGATCTTCTTCACTTAGCGAGTCTAATTTTTGATTGATCAATAAAATGGATTTCATGATAGAAGGCACAAAGTCAGGATCGGGTGGGTTGCCTTCCTTGGGTGGAGAAAAATAACGCTGAATAATTGTTTGATAACATTGCAATAAACTGGATAAGCATATTTCTAAATATTTAGGGTCATATTGCGATAAAGCGTCTAAGAGCATGACCGCCACAGGTATTCGTGGGATGACTGTAAAAATTTCATTTAAATACGCTAATAAATCTTCTACAATCTCTATATCTACATTTCCGGGCCTGAGTAATTGATTCATTAAAGTCTGAAGCGCATTTAAAAAAAGAACCGAATGCTCTGACTTTAAAATACGATTGATCAGCCGGTATATTTCATGAGATAAATTGATGTCTCCTTTATGGAATTCGATGGCTACTTTACAAAGATCAATGGCGCGAGACAACAATGGACTTACGTCCTCTTGAATGGGGTAATGTAATAAAGGTTTCTCTAAAAATGAGAGCTTCAACACGGTTTCAGGCCACAGATGCAAGAGTTCTTTAAGCAGTCCAACGGCCCTTGTACTAATACCTTTATGAGGAGGGGTTTGCTCTTGCATGCAAGAAAATCGGAGTAAACAGCCCACAAATGAATCTTTCAAGCCTGTCGTGGGACCTCGATCGATTATTGCTGAGGACGAAGACCCTGAAGTCATCTCATCAAATGTACGTTTGGTCGCTACTCCTAACGATTCAAGTCTTTGCTTTTCCCAGGAAATAAGTAACGAGACCAGGTCTAAAGTAAGAATCCGCGTTTCTAAAGAGCTATTGGGCAGTAAACTGAAGCGTGGTAACGATGCAATGACCAAAGGATAAAATTGATGTCGATAGTCGTAAAACACTTCACTGTGAGTCACTAACAATTGAAAAACATGAATGATTTGAGGAATCACATTTTCTCCAGACGAAAGCACTTTTTTGGGTAACAATTGCCATGGATTCGTTTTGCTTAAAGGTAAACCTTTTAAAATCGGCATTAACACATCCACCGCTTCTTTTACCAACTGTCGAATTTCTACTTGATGCGCTCTAATGAGGGAGTTAAAAAGGTGTAAGCCTATACATCCTGAAAGATTAAAAGCCGCTACAACTTCAGCCATGAACGCATTTGCAGTATGTTTTAAGTTAAGTTCGTATGAACGAGAAAACTTCCAGGCCCGTTTAATAATTTGTTTCTTCATGGGCATGATTTGCTGTGGAATGTATTTGACAAAGCTGGTCCATAATTGAAAGCATTCAATCACCAAATCTTCAGGATACGTTTCTAGAGGTAATCGTAAAAAGCGTTGAATCAAAGCTTCAGGTAAAACTGATTTTTCAGGAAATTTAATGAAATGAACAAGAAAACCAGGTAACAAAATATGCTGAAATACATGAACACACGATTTATTCATTAAATTGAAAATAATTTCAAGTAACGTTAAGAGTTCATCCCAATCGAGATGTAAATAATGTTCGTGAAGTTGTTGATAAACAAACCGAGATAAAAAGCACTCTGGAAATTGACTAATCCACCCACAAAGCTGAAGGAGAGTTTGTGTTCTACATGCATGTACATTTAAAAAAAAGCAATACAGTTCAACAATTTGAAAATCAGAGCTATTGAATTCGTGAGCCCTGACCGTGGTTAACGGAGGTAACCGAAAAAATTTAGATTGATCTAAGGCTTCTGGGTGGTAAATTCGTAGTGCATGAAGGATTTGACAGTGGGCCAAAGAAAAATGCTCGTCTTTGCCAATGACACGATCGATGTTTTTAATGACCTCGATACGCAAAGCGTGGGCTTCTTCTAATTTGATGACCCCTAAAAACAATTGTAAATAGCTAGGTTCGTGAAGATGAGTACAAAAGACGTCCACGGCATCACTCGGAAACCGATTTAAAAATTTAAGTAAAGGATGCCGAAAGGGACTGGACTCATTTCTACGCACCCTGGTTTCTAATAAGGTGACTTCCAAGACCAATTCTTCCATAAACGTATTGGCCGTGGGTGGAAGTAAAGGAAACACTTTTAAAATAGCCACGATCACTTGGATTTCAGGGACATCGTTTAAAGGTAATCCAGCACATTCTTCCATCAAGGTGGGTTCGGCCCAAGCTCTTAAATTTTCCAAAAACTTGCGACCGATTTCCACTTTGAAGTAATTTTTAAATAGTTGTAATAAGCGTGCTACACCTTCCACACTAGCCACCGTTAATTTTGAATGATCTGCAAAATTTGTTAAAATGGGTTTCAATCCATTTTGTAATAAATCTCTAGGTAATTTATTTTGATGCGCTAAAATCTTTTGTAAGGCTTTGTTTGAAGCCTCCACCACTTCAGGAGACGTATTGTACAGGGCCTTGAAAAAGACAGGCACGATTCTACTTCGAGTGGCGGCATATTTTTGAATTTGAAATTCACTGCAAGCAATTGCTGCGGAAAGTAAGCGAATCCAAGCAATACGAAGTCGAACCAAGATCCCGGATTGCTTAGGCACGGGAGCTTTAATCCCCAACGCTTGATCTTCTGCATCTGCTAGCGCCAAGGCTTCCGCAAGGAACCGGAACAGTTCATCATTAAATTCAAGCAATGGGGGTCTTAATGAAAGACAATACGTGATGGCATCGGTGTGACCAATTTGAATTTCGGAAGGGAGGGTTCTTAATGGTTTCGCAAAAATGGGGGTCAGCAATCGATCTTTTGAAGGAATCAAGAGTTCCGTCACGTCGTTCCCAGTCAAATCTGCTAACAACTGTAATGACGATTGAACGGTATCTCGAACCTTTTCTGAACTACTGGCTAATTCGGAAATCAGTAAGGAAATCAAGGCTTGAAAGCGAGATTCTTGAAGGTTGTCGTTGTCTGGACGATTACACATCTTTAACAGTTGATTCAACGTTTTTAAAGCCAACGGTGCAACTTGCGAGGCTTCAGGTGATTTTAGTAAATACAGCAATGCACGAATCAAGTCCAATTCATGATCAATGATCCATTGAATCGGCACACCCAAAGACACACATGTGTAGACACCAAACGCCCCACCACTTCGATGGTACCATTCCTCACGAAAGCAACAGGTAGTAAATTCATAAACCAGTAAACGAAACGATGAAAAGGCATGAGGGTAATCGACGAATAAAAGTTGCATGTGAGCTTCTCCAACAGCACGTAAGGGAAGGATGGGACTGGACATCACGGATACCAAGGTCTCTAACAGAGCATTGGGAGGTTCGATTTGTTTGTAACGTTGGATTAAATCAGATAAATATTCTTTCGCCTCTGGAACCTGGTGATGCACCGCTAAAAAAATCGATCTTAAATAGGGAAGTTCAATTTGGAGTGATTTTTCTTCAACAATGTATTTCACCAATTTAAATATCTCGGCACGGTAAAAGGGAGTAGCATGATTGTCCTCCATGATCTCCAGTAATTGAACCATGACTTCATCCAACTCGATGCAGGTTTTTATTTGGTTCAGTTCTACAGGCACTTGGAAAGAAAAGTGATCCAAAGAAGGTTGCTGCGTCAAGGGAAGCGACCATTTTAAATACCTACGGTTCCGACCGCCCAATTTACCTAAAATCCGCATGGTGGCATGGGCATGTTGTTGATTGTAAGGAGGCGGTTTCAAATGCCTCCATAAAGACGCCATGAGTTCTTCCACCACGGGGGCCATGATGGGGTCCAAAAATTCTTGCGTTAAATTGTCAATGCACAATTCCAACGTGCGTAAGCCTTGGGTCACCAGTTCCGGACACGATTGTAACGCCAAGACCAATGGACGCATTAAGTGAGATAAGTAAGGTAAAAGCACACTTAATCGCACGGGCACGGTTAAACATAATTCCACCAATAAATCACGAATGGACGACGTATGAGACGTGTAAAGCAAATGATTTAAATTATCTAATAAAATGGGTAACAACGGCAGCACTTCGGTGTACAACAATTCAAAGCGTCCTCCACCAATCGATCGAAACAATGCTCTTAACAAGGAAAAGTAATGAATAGGATGCGGTGAATCCAAGCTTAATTTCAAACATTGAGAGATCAACTTGGCCAAATGCACTTGTAAAACGGCTTCATTGTGTTCTGGATAATGGGTCACGGACATGAAAATCAATTTAAACAAACGAAGGATCACGGCGGAACGCAATTCATCCGTGGCTCCCAATTCTGGTAATTTTTTCATTAAATAACCTAAAAGCAAACCCCCAAAACGTTGACTGATATGTTCATGTCCCAATAAGAATTGAGGAACCGCCAATAAAGACGTATCTCTGAGCATGGAATGAAAAAGAAAGTCTAAATTGGAAGAAAAAATTTCTTGAAATAAGGCCGGGTCTAATATGATAAAGATGGAGCACAAGTAATCCAAAATTTCTTTTTCTTCTTTCGCCAACGGTCCCATTTTCGAAAAAATCACGTCTTGACTGGACGTGGACGTCGAGGTGTGGGACGAAGTGGTGGTGGTGACAGGAATATCGATCCAATAATATTCAAAACATTCCAAAGCACTTCGAAGTATGACTTTAAAAATTTCCGCTTCTTCTGCATTGCTAATACGCATGTAATACGTTGAAGAGGTGGTTGAAAACACATGGGTTGAGGTGATGGGTGGAGGAGGATTGGTTGCTGACCCATGGGCCGCCGGTGTTTGAACTGAACAAGCGCGAAGTGCAGAGACCAAAGGACGTAAATGAGCAATTAAGAATCTTAGTAAAACACGTAAATCTGATTTTTCTTGTTGTAAGTCTTGAGGCGACGCATGAGGAATGGAATGAGTAGGAGGGGTGGGAAGTAACGAAGAGCCCGATTTTAATGGACGACTGGCATACAAATTGATTTCGAAAGGTGAATCTGGAACAGAAGTCGAGGGGGTGGAAGGTGTCAGAATCAATTGATTTTGAACGCGAAAATCTTTTAAATACTGAGACAAACTTACCAAACGTGCAGCAAAGATGGACAGTACATGAACCACAATGTCTCTCGTTTGAGAACGAGGTGAAATACGACTGGCCAAATCCAATAAGGGTATCAATAACTTTACACTGATGGTTTGTTTGTCTGGGGTGAACGACGCATCCAATAAAAATTTCGAAAAAAATTCTATTGCATGAGTGACTTGACTTAAATCCAATTTATCACGAATATGATGCAACAGTTCCGCCAACATTGTAAAAGCGAGGGGTCGTAAAGCATCCCTGGCCGTGATGCCTTTGGTAATCAAAATATCTTCATTTAACAACATATGTACATGAGGAACAAAAGCCACTCGAAAAGGGGTTTGCCAAATATGTCGAGTGGCGACCAAGAGTTCTTTTCTTGTGTTAGCAGCATCTTGAGGAACGGTGCATAAGAGTTGGATCACGATTTCAGGGATTTGTGACATGTAAGGAATGCATACTTCATGGTAACCCCGCATGATGTAAGCTAGAAAAGAAAGGGTTTTTACTTGACAAACAATGTAATCCATGAACGCTTGACGGTTCACAATATCTGACGCCATGCCCACTGGAATGGCAAGGTTTATTTTTGCTGCTTCATAGGCCGTTTTTTGAATCGGGGGTTGAGCAAATAAGGAATGAATTACAGAGGAAATGAGATTTTGTAAATTGTCTTGTAAACATTGTTTATGAGTTTGCATGATCATCACCACAATGATAGGACTTTCAATTAATACTTTAAAACTACATAAAGCAGTAGGCAATTGAATAGAACTCGAAGAAAATCGTTCGGAAGCCATTGCGACGTCCACTTGAATTCCCTCTAAGGCTGATTTTAAATCAAATTCTGGGAAGGATGGAGAGATTAATAATTCATTGTTGAAGGAAGTGGTTATATATTTGACTATATTTGCATACATTCGAATGACAAGATTCAAAAAAGGTTGTGCCTAAACGCGTATAAAATATTGAGAAGAGAGAAGAAAAAAGAAAAAAAGAAAGGCAAATAGATATGAACCATCCATTTTATTGTTAGTTTAAATTTATTTATTATAACTACTACTGTAGAGAAGTGAAAAGGGACATGGCCAAGTGCAACGACCACGAAAACTATTTTTAATTATGTTAAAAGTGTGCGAAATGAAATAGTACATAGGACTCACAAGCTGATTTAAATGTTCGATTAAGTTCTATGAGAATTCGAAGGCAAAGCAAAGCGATTTCTTCATTATCTATTTCTAGTAACTGCATTAATAACTCTAATAAAGGATGTACATATGTTTTGAAAGCGTCAGTTAAAGGTGATCGATGAAGTATGTCTAAACAGGTATGACGAAGTTCCTAAAGAATCGCAATGAAGAAAAAAAAAAAAAAGATTCAATAAATGAGTGGTGACTAGTAACGTGTTCTTTTTAAATTTAAAAATCTATTTTATTATATACCAAAATTTAAAAAAAAAAAAAAAAAAAAAGATTTGTTCAACAATGATTCATAGTCGTTTATAGATTAGTGCGAGAAAAAAATTTAGATTTTTTTTTTTTCTTCGAATTACCTGAACGGGAGAGCCTCGTTGAAAAGAAGGGGATGTTTCAGAAAAGATAGCGAATAATGCAGGGAAGAAAAGTTTCATGAAGTGAGCGAAATTAGATTGATAAAAGTAATCATGGCTTTCTTTGAGATTCCGAGCAATGGTAAGTCTCTCCGAAATATCTATAGATGAACGAAAAAAAGGTTTTGTAAAAAGTCAACAAAAATGAAATAAAAATTTAAATTTTCAAACCTTTTCCAGAACCCTATTTTAATGAGAGAGAGGGAAATAAAGACAACAGGAAGTAAATGCGAGTTAAACTTTTAAGTGTAAAAACGTAAAAGAACCTAAAGAAGTGTCTATCAGCTGCTGAAATAGGCTTTCTAAAGAATCCATGATTAGATATGACGAAAAGATCAACAAGAGCTCTACATAATTGAAATAAAGAAGAAAAAGTAAAAAACAAAAAAAAAAATGCCCGAAAGAATATGAAAAATAAATAAATAAAAAGGAGCAAATTAGTGGGTTTGAGTTAGTATTCACTATCAATTTTTTTTTTTGAAAAGATAATCAAAATGTTCAAGAAACAGCATTTGAAATACTACTACTACTAATAAAAAAGCAAACAAATCCAGTCTACATTGGATCATAGTCTTGCATTGCATCTGAAAAAAAAAATAAAAAAAATAAAAT
>JADGJU010000309.1:0-11654 GCA_026937265.1 Coelomomyces lativittatus
CCCCCTCCCCCCTTTAAAATATCTATTTATTGAAAGAAAGGGAAAGAGAATGTCAAACCGAAGAGTCATGTAAAGAAGTCATCGATAAAAAGATAGGTAGATAGGTAGATATGTATCTCTCTCTCTCTGTCTAAATAGATATAAGTACATGAATTTCAGGATCCTTCATTAAGATATGTGTCAACGCAAGGAAGGTGGATTCCGGTTGTACTTGAATAAACTCATTTTGTAATGTTTCTTCTGCTTTTGAACGTAGTACATTGTCTGATGAAATCAAGCTACGAAGAATTTGAGAGATCACGGTTACGGTATCTGTCATGATAGAGAAACTAAACAAGGAGAAGAAGCGTGAAAAGGAAAAAAAAAAAAAAAAAATTGGATTAAATTTTTTTTTTTTTTTTTAAATCACACTTTGCGATCTTCTCTACTTTATTATTATTAGTATTTAAATGGGAGGGGGATGATTTGGAATGGATGGCGGGGGGGGTAGAGGGAGGAATATCATCAAAATAAAGAAACGAAATTTAGCAGGGATGAAGAAAACGTTGATGGGGACTACTTTCTTTTTAACATAAAAATTTTAAAAACAAACAAACAAACATAATCATGACCATTCCATTCATTCAATCGTACCCTTTCTTTTTTTTTTTCTATTTTTTTTTTTTTTTACCTTTCCAACCCTCAACCCTCTTCTCTACACACCACAACACTATCCGTACACAACCTAAATGAGACTACATTACTCTCTTATTTTACTCTACTATTTTACTTACCATCTCCTCTCACTCGCTCATCAACCCCACCTTTCTTTATTCAATAAAGGATTTAGACTTTTTTTCTTTTCTCTTTTTTTATTCTATTTATTTATTTTTCTCTTTTTTTAATTTTACTAAACTTATCAATAAAACTAAAAAAGAAAAAGAACTTTAGTTTCTTTATTTTCTATTTTGTACGAAGGTTAATCCTGCTGAGTTCTTTTCCATGAGGATTCCTCTTTATACCCTTACCAACCATCATTTTAACCTTAGTTTTCGTTTTCGTTTTCGTTTTCGTTTTCATGTTTTTGACATGGGTATGTTCCTTTTCACCTTCACTTTTCCCTTTTAGATGGAGTTTCAGTTGTAATCTCAATATAAAATCTAGTAGATCGTGTTTCAAATTTTTGGTCCGATACCTACTTTCGAAAGTGATGGACGAGGAGGAAGGCAACGAAAGAAGAGGCTTCATGCACTCCTCCACTCCTTTTAACATCACCTTACGTAGTGCATGACATGGATGTTTTCCTACTTCTCGTTCGCGTTCTTCTTCTTCATGGCGTTGAATTAAGTAGGGATGTAGTAGCCCTACAGGGTGTGAACATTGTTCTTCAAGACGTTGATAGACTTGAAGAAATAAATGAATCAAGGTACCTGACGATGTGGGTTGAGATAAATGATCTAAAAATACAATCAACAGATCTTTCAAGGATTCCGAAAACTGGCCTTGGGTAGGTGAAAATTGGGTCCACCATTGTCGAAACACATACCCTAACTGACGATAAAAACAAGATTGGTAATGTTCGCGGAAACCTACTTCGACCTGAATCGGAGAAGGAGACGACGACGAGGAAGTCGTTCTTGGATGGAGTGAAGAAAGGGGGGTGGAGGTGAGATCAGCCAGTACATGAAATCCATAAATGAAAGACAATTGCAATTGATGAAGAGCAAACACCGCCGGAGGTGAAAGTGGACGTTGTTGAAGGGAAGGGATCCATCGACATAAACATTTCAGTAAGGAGGTTAATGTGAACGGAGTCCATTGGGTGGTATGATTGTGAGGTGGTAAGAACGTTAGTAAAAATCGATGGTAATGGTCTACTAAACAACCAGGGGTGGTCGTGGTCATCGGAGTACCACTACTACTTGACGACAACACTGAAGAAGAACTACTAGTGGTAGAGAGAGACAACCAAGAATGTGCCTGAAAATAAGTGACCATGGCCAATAAACATTGTTCTAAATGGATGGTATCCATCTGAACCAATTTTAAAAATTGAATCACATGTCGTTTCACTTGAAGTAACGTTTCTTCTTGGATACGAGGTGGACGAGATGTACTTGAACTTGGCTTGACTTTAGAGAAGGACGAGCCTTTATGGATTTCTTTTAAACGAGTGTACAAAGCAAGGATTTCAGGTGAGATTTGAGGAGAGGAGCTAATGAATGTCAACAAACAAGTAAAATAGGATTCCTGTTGTTTAGTCAAGAACGAAAGTCAAGGGGGAGAGGAGAGCAAAATAAAAATGGGTGATACTTTTCTAGTCATTCAACCAAGGTAACCATCAATGAATCCATCGTTTTAACTAAATCTCTCCTGATCAAAATCATAACTTTATGACTTCCATTGAACCCATACCCCAAAAAACAAAAAACAGAACAAGAAATAAAATGAAGTTTTTATTTTTATTTTTCCGCCTCCCCCCTCTTTTCTCCTTTCATTCTTAAACAAATGACTTAACACAACATACAGAGGGGATAAAGATGACGGTGATGAGTAAGTCACTTGATGAGGTGCAAAGTAAGGAATCGCAAGCGTCCAAGGAAATGGATGAACGAATAGCAATAAGTATTGAACCATCATCATTTTTAAAAACCAGCTCCCACCCCCCTTTCTGCCATAAGAGGAGAATGACGTAAAACGTGTTCTTCCATTTCCACACCTCCACCACTCACCACCATGTAAGGCAGCGTTCCATGATGACACTAAAAAACCAAGCCAAAATGTTGTACTACTCTTTTTCATGATGACACAATGGATGATGGATGAAGAGGGTTGTCTACAATTCGGAAAATGGAGGGAAATAAAAAAAAAAATAAAACTTAGCTGGTATAACTATTTAAATAAATAAATAAATAAATAAATAAATATGAGAAAGTAGATATTAGGTTCATAAAAGTTATTGAGTCGACGTGTATAAATAGTATTTAGGTGAATAAAATAGGAAATGAATTTTTTGACGCATCTAAAAATATTAAAAAAATAAAGAAATAAAATAAACCATGGGAAGTTTACTATTCTTTCTTCAGGTTGTTTAGTGGAGGGAGGGAACGATAGATAGGATGGATGTGAGTCATCATCCTGTTTGTAGGTTGTGATGTATAAGTGGATTATTTTCGGGATAAGGAAGATAGAATTCGCGTAAAAAAAAAAAAAAAAAAAAAAAATTACATACCATAGAAAGATTGTCTATTTTTATTCTCCCTTTCCTTGGATGGGATATGAAAATAACGATAAGAAATGAAAAAATTCAATTAAAAATTAAACTTCTTATCTTATCTCTTTCTCTTTTCACCACACAAACGCTCCTTTTCATTTTTCATTTATTTATTTATTTTTACTTTTAACTATCCAACACGAACACACCTCTCTCCACTTATCCTCTCAACCACTACTTTCCCTTCTTCATCCATTAAATAAATACATGTATTTTTTGTTTTTTAATACTAATGTAGGTAAGGGAATGTATTTTCTTTTGTATATATATTATAGTTTAGTACCAAACCTACACTGAAGAAGGTGGTCCATAACTGCAATGAATGGAAATACAATTGAAAAAAAAAAAAAAAAAGTAAAAAAAAAAAAGAAAAAAAAAAAAAGAAAAAAAAAAAAAAAAAAAAAAAGCTTGAAATCAAAAAGACTTCGTTTACCATTGACTGTGACTCCCCCATTTTTAGTTTTTTTTTTTTTTTTTTTTAAAATTTGGTTTTAATAAAACGATCCAAAGGAACGTACACGTAATTCTTCAATTTGATTGCGTTCAAACATTTCCAAATCAATCATTTTAATAGCTACGATTTTATTGGAAGGTTTATACACTGCTTGGTAAACGGTGGCTGATGAGCCGTAACCTTTTAATTATTTATTTTAAAAAAAAAAAAAGAAAACATACACATAGCCAAGGTGAGTCCTAATTGAAGTTTATTTTGTTTTAATTTTAATTTTTTTTTTTTTATCTCTCTCGTTTGGATAAAAGAGGGGTGTTTAACGAAAGAGAGAATGAAAAAAAAAAAAAAAAAAAAAAAAAGAAAGGAGTAAAAATGAAAAAAGATCCCCTAAACCACCTAGTTTCTTTTCTCTGTTTCTCTTTTTTCTTTTGAATCTTTTCACTCTCGATGTACGTACATACCAATCACGGATTGAAACACATAAGCATCACGCAATGCATCGATACTGTGTGGAACAGGTACCCCGGACTGAGAAGCACCACTACTCGTTGTGGCTGTCGTTGTAGTCGTTGTTGTTGAAGAGGAAGAAGACTCCTGAGGAAGAATGGACGACGACGACGACGACGACGACGACGACGGAGAGATGAAAGAATGGGGTTTGTTTTTGGTCAAGAAATTCGCATGAAACGAGAGTCCTCCTCCTCCATGACCACTGGCACTACCACTCTGACCATGATGACCAGGACTGGTCTTTGTACGTGACGGAGGTGAAACGAAGGACCGTGTTGAACCTGTCAATGTAGACGAAGAAGAAGAAGAAGAAGAGGAGGTGGTGGCCGTGGCATTCGTCGGTTCCAACGAAGAAGAAGTGGAAGACAAAAAGGGTGGTGGATCTGAGGTAAGAGGAGGTGCATGGATGAACGAAGTAGGGGACGAGGAGGACGGAGAGGTAGACCGAGATGGAGGAGTAGGTGAGGATGACCTAGATGGAGAAGGTGAAGTTGACTGAGAAGGGATTGAAGAAGAAGAAGAATGAAGGTTCGTAGTCGTGTGGTTCATTTAAGAGAAGGTTTCAATCCATTCAATGTGAGTTTGAACATCAAAAAAAAAAAAAAAAAATCTAATCGAAAGGGAGGAGGAAGGGAAGAAGAGGGAATGATAAAAAAAAAATGATCTTAACAAAATGAATTTTAGCTTATTTTTTTTTATTATTTTTATTTATTTTTTATTTAGTTCATGGGATGGATGTAACGTGTTTTTAAACACGTGATTGTGTTTTTAGTTTTTTTATTTTTGGGTTTACGTTGAATGAATATCACGTGTTTTAAAAGGGTTTTTTCTTTTTATTATTATTATTTATTATTATTTATTATTTATTATTATTATTATTATTTCTCTTTGGACTTGAATTCAAGTTGAATCAACGTCGGAAGAGTTCGATTTAAATGGATAAAAGTATATCACGTGGAGAGGTATGTGGTAAAGTAAAGTAAAAAGGGAGGAAATAATGAGAAGGAGAAGGAGAAGGAGAAGGAGAAGGAGAAGGAGAAGGAGAATAATGATCGATTTTTTATTTTTATTTTAAGATCTTGAGGTTTGGATTGAAGTTCAGTTTCAACTTTCTCTTAAAAGAAAAAAAGAAAATAAAAAAGAAAAAAGAAAAAGGGGGACTAACTGGCATGAATAAAGGAAGAAATCATAGGATAGATAGATAAATAAATAGATAGATAGATATTTAAATAGAAAAAGAAAAAGATGAAGATGAAATTAGTAGGATAGAAAAGGTGTGTGTGTGTGTAAGAGAGATAAGGATAAAGGTTTACTTCAATGGATGAACACGTGTGTTTCGTGTCTTTGTGTTTAAATAAAAATAGATCGATCGATCGATCGATGCAAGGAAAGTGGAAGGACTCCCTCCCTTATCCAATGGAAAGTCAATTAGCGTGAAATAGGTGTATCGGGTGGATCCACTAGGTGCACGATGGAGGAAGGGTCGTCGTCGTGGTCGTCTTTGTGGAGATGCGGTACTTCTAAGGTGACGGTGGTGGGAGAGTGGTACACGATGAATGGGGTGTGGGTCAATCCTTGATCTAGGAAAGTTGGAAAAACAAGGGGGGTAGGACTTAAAGGAAGGTCATGGGGAGGGACTGTTAATTGAGGAAGAGAGGAGGAGGAAGAAGGGGTTGTAGTATGAGCAGTGGAGGTGGAGGTGGAGGTGGACGTGGAGGTGGAGGTCATTTCGGAAGAATGGGTGGTACTGGGGGTATTGGTGGTATTGGTGGTCATGGTAGAAATGAAGTACGGGTTGTTCAAATGGAAAAAAAAAAAAAAAAAAATTATTTTTATGAAGAGATTTCAATATCAGACACACCCTCGCACTGTAAATAAATCAATGAAATAAATTCATTCAATACAAAAAAAAAAAAAAAATGAAGAGAAGACTTTAGTACTTCCTTTACTTTCTTACGCGTTTTATGAATGGATGGATGGATTTCATGGAGTGAGTTTTGTCTCCATTCTTTTTTGGTTTGGTATTGTTTTTTTTTTTTTTGAATTTTCATTGAAATGTTTATTTCACCAACAAACAAAAGAAATAAAAATGAACAAGGAGTACATCTTCTTTTCTACAAAAACAATAACAACAACAACAAAAAAAAAGAAGAAGAAGAAGACGCATCTGATTGAATTTTAAATAAATAAATAAAAGTCATTCATAGAAGTGAAGAAAATGAAAGTAAGTCGTGGGATTGAATATTCATAAAAGAAAGAAAGAAAGAACGAGAGAGAGAGGAAATACAATACTATTCATAAAAAATAAAAATCAATCAATCAATCAATCAATCAATCAAAAGGAATGAAAACTCTGAGATCCATAAAGTAAAAACAAACAAACAAACAAACAAATCAATCAATCAAGCCATCAATCAATACAATATCATTCATTCACCGAAAGACTGGATTTGGATCGTTTTCTTTTCGTGATTTAAACCAAAAAAATAACTCATTTCTAACCAAAAATGGATAGAAAATAAATAAGATAAGAGTCCCTTTTTCTTCTCTTCTCTCCCCCTTTCTTTCGTGGGAATGACTTGACTTCCTCACTTTCAAAAAAACACACCCACACTTCTCAATTTTTGTTGCTGACTTTCATTGAGTTTCGTCACCACCTTGTGTTTCATGTCTTCCGTGAACATCTCCGTAAACCGACCTACTAAACCAATCACACGTTGCTTTAATCCATGGTACGTAGGATCTTCGAGGAAGTCAGCACAAAGGTACTCCACACCTATCCACCAACGTTCTTCTAAATAATTCATCATCATGAGCATCCTTCTTCTCTCCGTGGGTAAATCGGTGGAGGGTTGACTTGGATCGGGAGGATGAAGAGACGAAGTGGGCTGGGAGGTGGAAGAAGGGGGGGTGGAAGAAGGGAAACTGGAACCTGGAAAATGAGGGAACGAGGTCTCCATCAATTGACACCATAAACTTAACACCTCCGGAGCTTCATCTACGTCCATGATCACCGGTTGCGTTAAACAAAAATGATGTTGACACGCTGCTTTTAACTCTTCGGAAGGCCATTGGAAATGGGTAGAACATAATAATTTACCGACACTCGCCACGGCATTTTCAGTATCTAAAACATGACCGGGTTGAAATCGATGAGGGGATTGAAGTAAATGAAGTAAATAAGGTAACGCAGATTGACTTACTTCTTGATAATTCGGATACTTACTGGTTAAGCCTATTAAATACGCACTGGTTTGTCGTACTTGTTCAGAAGCATGGGTTAAGCCACGGAGGAGGGTGGAAGGTACAAAGTAAGAAGAAGCTTGGGAACCTAAATGATCAATGATATCTGAAACCATCGAATAGGTTAAAATTAAAACATCTGCGGTTGGCACTTGATGTAACCAAGGTTGTAACATGGGTAAAATATACGTTTCTAAATAAGGTTGTAAAGAGGCCCCTCCATACACTTTTAATAAGGTGGTAAACCATTTGGTTAATTCATGCATCACGTGTTGTTCCATTTCCCTTTCTTCTTTTTCTTCGTCGTCTTCTTCTCCTTCCTCGTCATTCCCTTCGGCGTCATCTTCTTCTCTGTCATCATCTCCTTCTTCTTTTTCTCTAATGACATTTGTGTCCTTTCCTTCATGGTTGACTTTACTGGCTTCATTTTTTAAATCTTTTGAATAAAGTGCATGTGTAGGATGATGCAATGCATCCTTTGGCATCCCTCCTGCTCCTACGCCTACGCCTACGCCTCCGCTTGGGTTATGTAAATGCTGTTCAAAATTGTTCGCGACACTTCCTAGTCTAGAAGGATCGAGTGGGTTAAATCCTTGCATCCCATTTTCATGGTCATTTCCATCTTCATGGATTCGATTTTTAAGTTTCATTTTTTTATCGGTATGAAGCGACGAAAAGGAGGAGGAGTGGGGGGGTGGATGACCTAAGGAGGGATCATTCGTTTGAGACGAGAGGGGTTGCATAGAATTAAAATCCATGGAGGCCGCCTTGTGGTGGTTATTCGATTGACGCGCTTGAACACGCTCCACGAATTCCAAACACACTTTGACAAACACTTGAAACATTAAATTCATTTGATCGGCATTGAAAAGATGACCCGAAAAGACTAAACAAGGTTGAATGGCCACAATGATTTGATACACCATTTCTATATCCATTTCGGTCGGCAACAATCTTAAACTCTTTTCCATGATTAAATAAAAATAATTTCGAGTCATGTCAGCATGCATGGGTAACGTTTGTAATAAATAAGGCAAAGAGATCATCGCGGCTCGTCGAACGCCATCATGAAAATAAAAATCCAACAATGGAATCACAATCTCCAAGACCGACGGTGCAAAGCTTTCAAACGCAGAACCCAAATTCCTTGCATAACATGTTAACATTTCCAACGCAGTATGTTTCTCTTCCAAAGGTGTGGTCCGGATACAAATACGTTGACCTTCAATCACCGTATGTTCCCAACCGTCTTCTGGAGCATACGCTTGACCATTGTCTTCATGATCTAAAAAAGCTAAATCCGGTTGCAATCCTACCGAATGTAATAACGGTGGCATCACGAGTGGTAAAAAAGGGATAAATTCTTCCCCTAATACTTGACACATTCTAGCCCACCCATGCAATAAATAAGGGACCAAGGGATCATCGGGTTCAGTCACTTGTTGTTGCCATTGGGTCAATGCATCCAACAACTTAGGTGCATCCGGTAAAAAAACAGGTTTTTGAACTGCCATGGCAATGAAGGTGGCACATTCTAAGGCTTTCCCCTTTAATACACGATCCGAAGCATTGATTCCTGTTTTGGTGGTCGCCGTCGTCGTTGAAGTAGTAGAGGCAGAAGAAGTCGACGACGAAGAAGAAGAAGAAGAGATCACTTGAAATAACCACGGCATGACCGACGGATAATAGGGAATAAATAAATTGTGTGCCGCATCCGCAACGGTGGCCAAGGTGGTCAAGGCTTGTTCTTGTACATAACGTAAAGGCGATTGTGCCAAGCGACTTAATCGAAGTAACATGGGCTCTAAGTAGGTAGCGATATCTGATTGATCGATATGGTCACACACATTGATCAACGCGGCAGCGCCATGGGCATGAACACGAGGATGAGGGTCTTCCATGCATTGCATCAAGGCTGGGATCACGGTTGCATGAAACGAATGTTGAAAATCTGGAGCAAAATCAGTGGCCAGTTGACCTAAACAATTGCATGCAGCATGCCGTACTCTAGGATGAGGATCTTGAGTGTATGGAATCATGCGGTTGACAATCCAAGGTAAATCGTTCAGCATGTGTGCATGACATCCTTCACCTATGGCCGACGTCACTAACAAAGCGGCATGACGTTGTTGCCAATGAGGTGAATTCAACCCTTGTTCTATACATTGAAAAGCGGGGGTCACAACAAACCCGGCTCCTAATTTTAATGCCAATCGATCCATGGATTGTTCTCCTACCACATGGTTTTCATGCTGTTCATCAGGATCTGCATCTAAGGTCACCGTAGTATGCCATTCAGAGCTATCTTCTAAATCGGCCATCATATGAAAACAATAAGGTACCAAGTGTTGTGCTAATTGAGGAACTTGCTGACGTATCATTTGAGGGGCTTCATCGACCAAGGTTAATACCAATTCTAAATTCGAATGCTTTGTTTTTGTTTCCCATTGAGGATGTGTCAATACGGACATTGAAAATTCAATTAATTGTGGTAAGATAGGCTTAAACAAGGTGGGTACCGAAGTGGCTAAATCGATTAAACTGGTGAAGGCTTCCGTTAAACTGGCTTCATCTTGTAAACTTAAGAAATGGGGTAATGTGTTTAACATGCAGACCATTAATTCAGTGAATCCATGTTTTGCATACAACGAGGCTTCAATTAATAAATTTACAGCACTAGTTAAGGCCACAAGTTTGACAGGAAGGGTTTCCTTCTCACTCAAGGAAGATTTTAACGAAGGTAAAATCGGGGTTAAATCCAATGCTTCATCTTGAACTAATAATTTGGGTACAGCTGACAAAATTCGGAAACCCGATTCACGGAATTCTGGGTGCGGGGATTGTAAGCATTGAAATACAGCAGCATACAAATCTGGATAAGGAGCTAAGATGATTGAAATGAAATGAAAAAAAAAAGAGAAGAGAAAGAGAGAGGAGGACGAAAGGTAAGAATAAGAAAAAAAATAAAAAAAAGTTTCATGAACTGAAATAGAAAAAAAAAAAAAAAAACGCTTCACTACAATTCCAATTTCTATATATATATTCTACATATAGAAACAACTGCAAGGAAGAATAAAAAAAAAATATAATCAAGATCACCTTTGTAAAAAAAAAAAAAAAATAAAGAAATAAATAGATAAACCATGTTCACTTTTTTTCGTTTCCTCATTTATTCAGTTACATTGATTATGTATAGTCGTAGAGATACTACTACATAAATACCTGTCACTCCTTTTGTTTATTTTTATTTCTTTATACACCTTAAACCTTCCCTCCCCCTCCTTTAACTCTCCTTTAGTTCTTTTTATAAATCATTTGAAATAATCTTACTTACCATTTTTAGCTAACAACGTTTTAGCCATTTCTGAAATACAATCGCATAATTTTTTACGTACAGTAGCCACGGGTTCAGTAGCCAAGACATGTAACAATCCATTTAAAATGTTCAATCGAGGTGCTTGAGGTAAATCTAAAAATCGATTCGATCGTACACGGGTCCCTGTTCCACCACGACCACTTTGTTCCGATAAGACATGAAAGGTAGGTTGTAATGCAATACGACGTAATAAAACTGCGGCTAAAGAGCGAATCTAAGAAATAACAAGCCGTATCGATATTTTTATTTTCATTTTGGTTTTAAATTTAAAGTTGATTCAATTCGATCCGATCCGATCAAGAATAGAACATGAAAAAAAAAAAAAAAAAGTCCATAAACCAAAGAAAGAGAAAGAGTGCATCATTAGTAGTCAACGAATGCAATGAATTCAAAGAAAAGGAGGGAGGGATCCTTTTCTTTATTTTTTAAGAAGAAAAAAAAAAAAAAAAACGGAGAGAGAGAGAGAGAGAAAGAGAGATGAAAAGGAGGGGAGAAGAAGAATGTGTAAAAGAAAGTCTACTAAACACCTTCCCAAGAAACTACTTCTTACTACTACTACTAATAATACAAGGATTCTAGTTCTTTTAAAACAGTAACAACCAGCATAACATCGTAGTATCAAAGAATTATATATATATATAAAGGGATGAAGAGGAGAGTGTAGTATAGTTTGGAAGTGAAGTAACCGTTTCATGATTTCTAAAATAGAAAATTCTTTTCTTCTTTCTTTCTTTACTCTCTCTCTCTTCCTTCCTCTATCGTTCATTCTCCTCTCCCCCTTGACTTTCGTTCTTGACTAAACAACAGGAATCCTATTTTAC